>BPLR01000752.1:0-150885 GCA_021605095.1 Caerostris extrusa | reverse complement strand
CAATTCAATAAATAAAATATTGAAATAAAAGACAAAAAATCAGTTTTGAAATCTTTTGAATTGAAATTTACCATTTCATTATTTAATTTATTGATATCATCTGAATTAAACTCATGTTGTCAGATACAGGTATAATCGATCATTGTATATCTCCTGTCTGTAACCAGTGGGCTGAACAATTCATGGCTGACGACATAGTGGCGCTACTAGTATTAAATCCATATAATTTTTAGTTAGCCCCCTAATCTTCAAAAGACACGATGCTTAAATTTGACAGCTGTTGCACTATTAGTATGTGAGTTATAGCATTTTTAGTGAAGCAAATTCTTTTTCTTAGTTTTGAAAAAATGGAACATTATTCGGATCTTTGCACTAGAAAATCAACCGTAGAGAAGTGGTTTGCTAAATTTAAACGAGGCGAAATGAGCACTGAGGACGATGCACGCAGTGGACGCGCCAAAGAGGCTGTTACCGACGAAAACATAAAAAAGTTCAAAAAATAATTTCTGATAACGGTAAAAAGTGAAGTCAATTGGAGATAGCTGAGACCCTAAAGATATCAAAGGAACGTGTTGGACATATCGTGAATGAATATTCGGATATGAGAAGCTCTGTTCAAAGTGGGTGCCGCGCGAGCTCACAATCGATCCAAACAACAAACGAATTGATGATTCTAAGCAGTGTTTAGAGCTGTTCAATCAAAATATACCCGAATTTTTGCGTCGATATGTGACAATGGATGAAACATGGCTCCATCATTTCACACCGGAGTCAATCGACAGTCAGCCGAGTGGACCGCACGTGATGAACACCAAAAAATGCTATAACTCTAATAGTGTCAAATTTATACACGTGTCTTTTGAAAGTTAGGGCTAACTAAAAATTATATGGATTTAATACTAGTAGCGCCATCTATCAAATTTATACACGTGTCTTTCGAACCGTCAAATTTATACACGTGTCTTTTGAAGGTTAGGGCTAACTAAAATTATATAGATTTAATACTAGTAGCGCCATCTATGTCATCCTATGAACTTTTCAGCCCACCTGTTTATATGCCGGAAAAAATAATTGCATTTCGACAAATAAAATATTGGGAAAAAAAGGACTCAAAAATCAGATTTTGAAGTCTTTTGGATGAAATTTACATTAATACTATTTAATTTTATTATGTAAATTAAACGCCTGTTGTCAAACAACATTGTTGTCTAAATTAAGGTGAGTATTAGCAATTATTAGCATTCTCGTGTCTGTATACCTTGAGCAAAATTTTTTCAATAAATAAAAAATATTGGAAAAAGGACACAAAAATCTGGTTTTTAAATTTACCATAATATTATTTTAATATATTAATATCATCTAAATTAAATATCTGTTGTTAAATTGTTTAAGCGACCTTTACTCGAGTATGTACATGCTGGAGCAAAAATATTTACATTTCAATAAATACAACATTGAAAAAAAAAAAAAGACACAAAAATTTGGTTTTGAAATCTTACCTTTAGTAGTCCATAATATCAACGAAATATATCATAACAAAAAATGAAATTTCAAAATAATTTCTTAGACCATAATATTGTGAAAATTGTAATTATCCCTCAATATAGTCACCTATTATTTTTTTCCTTTCATAACCGTTTCGCAACCGTGAAAATAATATTAAATATACCAATGAATTAAAAGGAACTTCATAGAAATTCAATACATGTGTGACTGCAAAAAAAAAAAAATCGTAAATATTTTCCAAAAAAACAGGACGCGTTTACAATTTTAAAAATATCTTTGTTTCAAGAAAATGAATATTCAACTCAGTATCATGACTTAAAATTTTGATTTATTATACTATTACCTGTCAGATTCAGATGCAAGAAGTCATATTTTTATATGGAAGAAATCAAATTAGAAACAAATAATATTATTCAGTCTGAGAAGTATTTATTCCGAAAAAAGAATGAGTGCGTTCATTCTTTAAGGTAAACATCACTTTCAATCATGCAGAAATATAAATAGAATGCGAAAAGTGGAGAAAATGGAACCCCGAAGTTCAAAATAAATATTGATATATTCCAGATGTAAATGAAAGGAAATATATCAACATTATGTTTGGTATTTTTTTATCAACGCTTTAGAAGCAATGCAAGTTGTCGAGTTAAATTTCACATTTCAAAAGGTATGCGTTCATGAAACTGCAAGAATAGAAACTGAGTGAACTTATTTTAATCTGCAATAATTCTTAATTTGGTATGGTAATGCGATCTATACGATTTACATAATTTAATTAGAACTGTTTGGGTGTTGTTTTTCGTTTTTTTTGTTTGTTTTTTTTTAAATTACTGTCAAATAGCAACAAGTTAGGGTCATATATGCATGTTGTCTTGATTCAGTGTTGTTTCAGGGGTAGAACTGATTATTTCTTTAAATAATATAAGAGACGTTTAGCTGTCATATTTATTAAAATTTGCTAAGACAGCACTGCACAACGGCAACACATAATACACAAAAACACAATTATATAACACGTATTTACAAAATCATTTTAAAAGCCAGTTCGTTCGAGGGTTTTTGTACCATCTGTACTGCCGGGAATTCTTCACTCGACTCTGCACACTCCCTTTTCTCTTTTCTCCCTCTCCCATTGTCTGTTCCAAAGTCGAAGGGTGAAAAAAAACGTGCGAAGTCCAAAGTCTGACGTGTGGACCAACTCATTCTTGAAAAGGTGGATCTATCAATCTTAAACTCTTACCCGTTGGCTGTATTTTGTTTTGGGAATACATGATGGATCCTTACTCCGTGTTTTATTTATTTTCTAACTAAATGAAAAGAGAAATATATTACAACTATAAATATTTTCATCAACATTTCATGCCAAATTTCTTTATAATTTAAAGTATAAAAGAAAATTAACATGGTATAAATAACATAAAACTTAAATGTATTCGATTTATGAGTTCGGAAATTAATTAAATATTCAATATTAGTATAACTTCAATACATAATTTTATAATGAATGCTTAATGATACTGAATTCAGTAATGAATATTTATTTTAAAATCACTCAATGCTATATTTCAATTATTTTCTAGCAAAATTCTTCGTCCACTTGTTATTGTGACAGCAACAACTACTTATTACGATAACAAAGCTTAGTGAAATTAAATGTGCATTTTCTTCATTGTCAAAAATACCTCTTCAAAGAATCGTCTTTAGAAATATTTTGAAGGAAAATAATATCCGAATAAACTTCAAGAAATATTTGCTACTTAAAAGAAACTTGCTCATGAAAATGATGATGACGAAGACACTGTAATTATCATTCATTTTAATGAGCTGATTTTTCAGTTTCATTCAATGGCTTGTCTTCTAATAATAAAGCTGTTTTCTTTTCTTAGTTCCTGAAATGAGCAAAATCACAAATTGGACATTCTTATTCCCTAATTCTAAAGTTTGTTTCTCAGCGTGTATTTTTCAAGATTGAGTGCATCTCATTTTAACAACTAAGGATTGTTTACATTCTTCAAAATTAAATGAATTTCATTGATTTATTATTTTTTTAATTTTATTATTTTCTTCTTTGTATTTAAATAATATTTTATCTAGGATGAAAAAAAAAAATGTTCAATGTATCTATATATATAATATACTACTGTGTCCAAAAGTAAGCCCAATTCTCAATTTAAAATTCCCAAGGCTTATGGAATCTCAATTTTTTTTTTTTTTAGGTTGTTGGCAGTGTCCTTGACATCTGTGTGAAATTTGATGACCAAATATCCATTAGTGTTTGAGTTACGCTTGACTTTGTGAGACGCTCAAACTGATTCCGGCGATTTTTGAAATATCTGAATTAATTGAGCAAATTGCATTAAATTTTGTTCGTGGAAACGTATAGAATGTTCCAGAACTCATTAGGTGAGCATTATTATATCGGAAAGAAATGTTTAAAAGTGGTATAAACAGTCAAAGAAGGCAGAGAATGCATTGAAGACGAAAAGTTCTCTGGACGACCATCCACCTCAACCGACGTAGCTCACGTTCAAAAAATTTAAAGATTTTGGTTGATGAAACTGTCGATTTACAATTAGAGACCTTATAGATGATGTTGGAATTTCAAAAGGATCGATCAATTCCATTTTGGGCCTCAAACGCATCAAATCTCGATTGGTACCGAAAACACTGAATGCGCCAACTCACACTGCTTCGATTCTTCGCGACTTTTACTGCAAAAAATGAAACCCATATCATTCCACAACCGCCTTATTCACCTGAACCCTGAACCCAAAATCTAAACCCCCTAACTCAAAAGACCACTCCGGGGACACTGTTTTGAATCGATTGAAGATATTCAACATGAATCGCCACGCGCTTTGAAGGCCATCCCTGCCGATGACTTTTTATCATGCATTGAGGATTGGAAACAAAGTTGGCATAAGCACTTTGTGTCCGGAAGGGATAACTTCGAAGGCGATGAAATAAATTTGGAAGAATAAATAAAGAGTTTTAAAAAAAATAATAATTGGTCTTTAATCACCCTGTATATATATATATATATATATATATATATATATATATATATATATATATATATATATATCCAAGAAATAGAAAAGAACTCTATTAATATCTACAACACGATTATCTTTCCACGCGCGGCTAATTAACGGCCATCCCGCAGAGATCAATATTTCTACCCAATCAGATGAAATTTTTCTTTACAGTCTGTCAACCAATCACTAGCTTGATGGTCGTGTTATTAAAAGTGTGTATATGTGTATGTGTGTGTGTGTGTGTGTGTGTGTATATGTATATATATATGTGTGTGTGTGTGCGTATATATATATATATATATATATGTGTGTGTGTGTGTGTGTGTGTGTGTGTGTGTGTATATATATATATATATATATATATATATGTGTGTGTGTGTGTGTGTGTGTGTGTGTGTGTCTATATGTGTGCGTGTGTGTATGTGTGTGAGGTATATGTATATATATATATATGTGAGTATATGTAAATATGTGTGTGTGTGTATGTGTAATGATACTATATTTTTTTATTACTACTTTGCTAATTTACGTTTTTCAGATCCAAAGATTAATTTCGTTATTATGAGTGTAGAAGAGTGATAAATTTATGTATTATTTGTTCAAATTATCCATGAAAATGGACGAGCAATTTAAAAATGTTATTGTTCCAATTAAAACTACTTTTTCATCTAAAATTTTTAATTTGTTTACATAATATTTCATATATACAATTACAAGAATTTAAGGAATATCAATATTATAAAACTAATTGAATAACTAATGAATGTAGTCATAAAACTTGATTGTTTATTTCAGCATTTTTGTGTCACAAGTCGACTTTTATACAGTAATAACTGAGGTCCTGTTCACTTTCTAGGACATAACAGAAAACTACATATTCCATTTTATGGCTGGTTTGCTGATATTTATTGATTTTCATCCGAAGTGTGTGCCGTAGAGCATGTTTTATGATCTGGGTACATTTATGGATGTGAAATAAACTATGTTTCTTTTCTAAAATACAATGTTTTCTTAAAATAATGCGCAAAAGAAACTAATTTCTTGTGAAAAATTTATGAAATTTGAAAAAAAAAAAAAATTTTTTTTTTTTTTTTTTTTTTTTTTGAGAAATTTTGAAACTAATTTCTTTTTTATTGATAATTTTACAAAAATATCTTTTTTCTAAAATTAAGGCATAAAAAATGTACTAATAACTAGCAAATATGTAAAATATTAGATATTCATGATATAAATTTTATGCTCTAATATTTGTAGCATAATATGTTGCTCTATTATGTTATAAATTGAGAAATAATTAAATTTATTATTATTAATTAGTGTTATTGCTTATTATTAATTAATTGTAATCGTGATATAAATGTTTAATAACTGAGTAATTGAAAAATAAATGTTTTTAGGATCAAGATGTATTAAATAAATAAAAACTCTTTAACTGATAAAAGAGTTCATGGATGTTTGGAAAAAAAAATATTAATTTTAAATAAAACATTGCTGTAGTTTATGTAAAGCTGCTGTAAGATTAAAAATAATCTTTCAATTTTTAAACAATTAAAACATTTAAAAGTAGAACATGAAATCGATTCTAGTTAAAATTAACAATAAAGAATTTTTGATTGCTTTTTATTTTCTACTTTTTCCTGAAATAATTAAATACTTTTATATCCTATAGCCTCAAATTTTTTTTTCTCATTTCTATTGAAAATTAAAGCATCTTATTAAAAATTAATATCTCGGAAAAATTGCTCTCAAATTTAAGCAAATCTTTCTTACAAAATGTATTATGTATAAAAATTTCAGTATTATGTTAAAATTTCTTACACAGTCCAATAAAAATAACCCATTCTTGCTGGCAAATATGTTCCTAAAACACATACATCACTCTGTTAATTAAATATAAAAAGTAAAAACTTCTAAAATAATAACAATTCATAAAAGAACCGAGAGATAATGTGACGTGCTATTGTTGAAATTTATAGCCGCAAGCCACTTTGTAGCTAGATTTTTCCTTCTAATGCATTTAATTAATAGCAGTTTTCCTTAAAAAAATAATTTAAAAGCAAACAAAATAAATTCGCTTTGTAAAAAAGGTTTCTTTGCTCTTAAAATTCTTTAGCACCCTTTTTTTTCTCCTTTTGCGTTTCATTTCTTCACGTGCGGCGGTCGATCCGAGAGGTTTTAGTGAAATGAAACGAGTTTTCGGCAAACATTTTACAGCCACGAGGCTATATTGGTGCCATTTTGGGTCACTATGATGGTGCAGTAAAATATTTTAAATGTTATTTTTTATCAAAGACGTATTAAAGAAATTACAGCGCTTTTAGTTTTCAAAATTATAACTTTCAATTTGTTTTTGTTTGCTACGACACAAGATTTTGGTTTTCTTTCTTAAATAATTTCTTTTTATTAAAGAGAAGTACATTCGATTTTGAGGTTAAGTATTTTATATATATTGTAACGTCTCGGCCTATATTAGACCTATAAATGCTTCAAGAAGAGGAACACTTTCAGGTTCATGGGAACATTTTGACTTTCCTTTACAAGCACTATATATGTTGTTGTTGTCGTGTCCCTCATGGAGGATGGGTGCAGCTTCTGTTCTGATGGAGCACCCGTAGGTAGAAGTCTGACTTCTGCTCCGTGACGCACTTACAGTCATAGGAGACTGGGACCTACGGCTTAAAGTGGATTCCAAACCACTACAAACATCCATGGCACGGCCGGGACTCGAACCCGAAACCTGTAGCCCCGAGCGCTAGACACTCAGCCATTCAGACCCCAGCACTTTATATGTATAAACAAACAATGAACTTTGGATTATTATTAAAAGATATGAATAATTAAAAATAAAATTTGATCACAAATGCACGATTAAATCACAAGTACAAATCAAAATCAGAGATTTTCACAATTCTCCAGTCTACATCGAAAATAATTGCCTGATCTGCGACAGGCTTTAATTATCACATGGCACGATACACGAAAACAGAAAGGGCTCACTTTGAAAAACAGGCAGAGACTCCAGCCTATTCAGTCATTAGAGAAAAAAAGAAAAACAATACATCTGGTCGATTCGTCGCAGTGGTTTGAATAATATAATACTCCCTCAAAATTATCTGTTGTAAAAGAAAATTGTAGCAAGTATTATGTTTTTTTAAACTAAAAGAAGGTTTTCAGATTATTACAATGCAAATTTGTACTCAACAAAAATTTTAACGGAAAGAACTAATATAGAATTTTTTATGAGTAGTAGTTTAAAAAATATATACATTTTAGAACCCCTAATGTAATGTTATTATATTATGTGTAATTTCTGATTATAGAGGGGGATGTAAAATAAAGGGACGTAAATATAGGGTGTGGGGCTGATGGCCGAATGGCGTTCGGTACCACAGGCTTCGGATTCGAGTCCCGGATGTTCATGGATGTTTGTAGTGGTTTGGAATCCACTTTAAACTGAAGGTCCCTGTTTAATATGACTGTCGGGCATAGGGATGACAACCCGACCCAGTAAGAAGAAAAACATCTCCTGTCTCAAATTCTGCTAATAGGTAGACGCCTTGGACCATCATGAAGCTGTTTTTGCCAATGAAGAAGGAGATTTACAGGATGCGTGCAAAGTTCCATACATATATCAAACTGCATATGTTTTAAGTATAGAAACAATATAATCTTATTAAAAAACTACGTTGTAGTTACGTAAAGTTCATATTTTTATTTTCAGTCACTTGAATGTTCCAACTCTCAAAACTTTTAATCTTCAGGCCTAATCCTTCTACTAAAAAAGTTCTATTTGTATTTTCATTTTCACCTAAAAACTTTTTAAATATTTAATCCTTCTATAACTTAATTTTCACCTAATTAACATTTAATTAATTTTTTTAATTAATTTTTTAATTTAATTTCAAGATCATTTTAAAAAAAACTGTCGTATATTATGATCATGCTTATAGAAATTTTAAGCAGCCATATTGCTCTTTCAAGTGGGCCAATTCTTTAATATATACATATGCCAATATATTAAATTATTTTAAGTAAAATACACATTTTAAATAATATTTTTATCTATATTAATAACAATTATT
The DNA here is from genome assembly GCA_021605095.1 of Caerostris extrusa. Classification (NCBI taxonomy): domain Eukaryota; kingdom Metazoa; phylum Arthropoda; class Arachnida; order Araneae; family Araneidae; genus Caerostris; species Caerostris extrusa. The sequence continues at coordinate 142,262 of BPLR01000752.1, read as the reverse complement.
ATCATTATTAATCACTGTATTTCGAAGAATACATATTTTTGCATTATAAACATTTTACATGATAAATATAAATAGAAGCATTCAATAAATTCATGAAATAATATAAAAATATTGATATTCAATTTTATTTCCCGCTCCAGCAAACTGTACTTTTGACATATAAGAAAATATCACGACAAAATGTATTTATCTAGCATTCGAACCAGACATGGAGTTTGCATGAAAGAAATATATGTAAGTCGGAAAAATGGTTATAAGATAAGAAATGCTATATGTTTGTTGCATAAAGAATAAACATCAAAATATTTATGCGCTCTTAAAAGCGATATTTGAGAGCAATATTAAAGATAGTCTTCCCGCATGCTCGTAATCAAAATGTTATGTATGTAATAAAATACATGGAGCAATAAAATGGATCAAAAAATGTTTCTTTTATTTAAGTCTACCTTCCCTTGCAATAAAATCTTTTTACAAATTGTTTCGTACACATGCATATCAAATGTCCCATTTATTTTCGCTTTAAGATATAAGATGTCTTTCGTATCATAGCTAAAAGTGGGAATAATGCAAAAGTAATTGTACGCGAAAAGCTTCAAAATTTTACTTTTGGTGAAAAATATTTCAAATCTCGATTTATTGAAAACAATTTCGCTATTACACAAGAGCACTTTTATCAATTCCTACTATTAGTTCGCACACTCGCTATATATATTTTGTTCAAATTTTTAATCGTTAATAGAATACTTTTTATTCATCCAATCAAGTTCAAATACATTTTTTTGAACTTGTAGTGGATGACACTTGATGTTAATACGGTTTTTTCAAATATTAATTCATTAATTAAATTTAATTTATTAATTTTAATTTTTTTTAGATTTAAGTTGCATGTATCTAATAATAGATGGCGCCAGATGTAAGAGGAAATTTTCAACTTTATTTGTAAAGGACTTTTCTGCAATATAGTGAAAAAAAGTAGGGATTGACTTTAAAAAAAAAAAAATTATATTACTTGTTACTTATAAATTCAATCACAGAAAAACAAATTTTATATTTTTCATTACTTTCATTCACAATCCACCCAAGATTTAAAAAATTTCCGTCGCAGTAAAAATTTAAAAAGATTTTTATAATGAGTTAATGGAAATGTCGTTGTTTTTTTCTTATTTTACTTTTAATTTGTTGTTGAAAATGATGGTTTTTTTTCACAAACGTGAATTGAAATCTTTGCATTTATAATGCAGTGCGTGGATTTAAAATGTAGAACAGAATACGGTCTCTCGAAAATCCCTTGTTTCGCCATTTTGCATTAAAATATTAATTCTATATACAAAAATATTGAAAAATATATAGAATATATAAGAAAAAATATTTTTCATGCTTATAAAACAATTTTTTAGCCTTTTTAAGTCATGGTCTTTCTTTAACAGCTAAAATTTGTTAAAATTACATAAACCATTCAATACAAATAAATAAAAATGTATACCGAAGGCCATTCAATAAAGAATGGTCATAAATCTTTATCTGCTTTAAATAAGTATAAAAAAACATACAAAATAGGATTCGAAACGGAAAATTCCAAATAGAAATTTTTTTTTATCATATTTACAATATGCATCTTTTCGAGGCAAGTTACCTTGCATATACTTTAGAGTCAAATTAGTTGATGTGTCATATTTTCCTCATATGTGGACGTGATGTAGATGCAGTATATGTAAAGTCATATCAATGTGGTATGTGCAAAGGATAAGATAGATGTGGTATATGAAATTTATTATTGTCAGATGTTTCCATTATTTTGATACCCACCTATAGTTAGACTCGAAAAATAGGTTTAGTTATCTCATCTGTGGGATAAGTAAGTCATTTAGTAGATCGTAAATTCTTTGAAACGGGACTGGTTTAAGGCGAAGCGGCTTTTCACTTACTCTAATTCTCGAAATACTGAAGAACAATCCTTTCGAGTGAAGGCATGTTTTATGTTTTATGTCGTACATCAGTACATTCTGTTCCTCATATCTAGACACACAGCATTAGAAAATATAATAACATTTCACTGTAATGGCCTTATTGTGAGTAAACAAATACTTCAGAATATAGTCAAATTAATTCCGCGTGTCTGTTGATGTCCAGAAAGATATCCTATCTGCTAAAAGATTATAGTTTACTTAAAAACATTCTGAATTTTTCCCTTTTTTAAGTCATATAAGATTATAAGCGTTTTCTTTTAACAAAAGTTTTTAGAAAAATAAAGAATCAAATATATTATTGACATTTTAGTAATTGGTATAAAACTTTGAGTCCTTTTTAAATTCCGAAATAAGGGCTTAAAAAAAGAACTTTTTCAGAAATAAAGTGAGTTGCTGTTAATAATGAAAAACAAGTACAGCTACTATAAATTCAAGAACAAAAAAACGTTTTTTTAATTAAAGTAACCATTTTTATGAATAAATGCAAGAATCTCCGAAATCAATTCAATTTTTTTCGATAAAATAATTGGGAAACAAAACTTTTGTGCAGAACAAGTTGAGGTGAAAAAAAAAATAAATCATTTTTCTAATGAATTTCTTTTCCAGTTTTCAATTAATTGACAGTAATTTTAATTGCGCTCTTAGACTTCTACTTAATTGAATTTTTTATTAAACTTATTTTCCATTGAAAATTCATGTTTTGATTTTTTTTTGTGTGTGGGTCAGATAAAAAAAATATTGTCCGTAAAAAATAATAATAATTGAGTTGTAATTCTGAAATCCCACAGTAAAAGTTATATAGTAAAGAAAAAGTTTTAAAATGTTGAAATTGCAAGGACTATTATATGATATTTCAATATTTTAATTGCTTCAATGTGATTTTTTAGTTAATGAATAGAGAATAGTAAAAATATATCATTAAAAGTAATTTATTATTTAAAAACTTTTATTATATAAAAATAATTTCGAAATAATGAGAATTTTAATTTTTTTTAACTTACAGAATTAGCTTATTGTAGAAATTTAACAGCTTGCAAAGTAAATTTAGTAACTTTTAAACAAGAAAAACTTACGTTACTTTTAATGATGATATTAATAATTTTTACGTTTATAACATTAAAAGTATTAAGAAATTATTAAACGAAATGCAAAAAAAAAAAGAAATTCCACAACAATTTGATATAATTCAAATTAAAAATAAATTATTTTTTTATCTTTTTATTAAAAATCATAAGCATACAAATTTAATTTTTACAAGAAGCAAAATATTATTTTATTTTATTAATAACTCATAAATGGCATACAGGTTCTCACTTTAATAGCAAAAGGGGCTTGATGGCCGAGAGGCTAGCTCTCTGGTGTTCGGTGTTTTCCATCTTCGCCAATTTCCCATACTGCTCCAAAATCATTTCTCAAAATTGTACGTAATAGCATGGCTTAGTACGTTATTAATTGTTGTACGGTAAATTATGAAAGTCACAATCTTAACTCGAAATGTCTTCAATATGCACTGCCAAAAATACGGATGTTAAACAGTTTTATTAGTGTTATTAAAATTATTTTTTTCTAAACATCGATTGGCTTCGTGGCTCACATATACATTTGGTAACATCCCACCTACATGTGATGTTATGAAGAAATATCATTGCTTTCTGAAAACCCTTCTCTGCGTCTCCGTTAGTTTAGTTTGGTTTGTCACCTACGGTCATCTTGTGCACACGTTAGGCTAAACAGACCGGGATCTACAGTTTAAAGTGGATTCCGAACACACTACAAACGTCCATGGCACCGCCCGGCCTCGAAACCGAAACCTGTGGTAACATCTCCGTCAGAAAAGTAGTAAAATAACAATTGTGGATGCGAGATGCTCATGCTGAACTGTCATAGTCGCCTTCGAGTCACGTTTCGTTGCTGCTGGACGGATTCCCTGTAGAACCTATCGAGAGCGTCTCATTGGGTGCGGTCCAGAGAGAGGGACAGAAGCGTCCCCGTTAGTGTGTGGCGATTGTGCCACGGCCCCTGTAGAAGAGAATGCTGCTGATATTTTTTACCTAGTAGTTTTTTTTTTTTTTTTGTAAATATCGTGCATGTGTTATTCATGCCGTACAATATGCTATGCTTAAAAACTAAGCTGTGGTTCAATGGTTTGAATTATTACAGACACCACATCATACATTTCAGGGCAGCGCCAGGCATATATATATAGTATATATATATATATATATATATATATATATATATATGGGAGGAGATTGGAAGATCCCACCAGGCAGTCTGGCGTTAATATGGCATGATGTTTCAAACCATTATCGAGTCTCCTTCGTTTCTGGAAGCATAAGAGAATCTGTAATGGGTTCGAACCTTAGACTTTCTGTATGCTAGCACTCCACGTTACTATTTTTCCTTTAGATACTATTTTTGTGATATCAGTGGGTCTCGTGTTCTACTTATGTATGCTACGAACATTCCACCGACGAGTGATGACGATGGACTTTTTAGGGATATTTATCCCCTCTCTGCCTGATAATTGCTGTAAACCTGTCACTAGAAGTCAAACATTGCCGACGCAAGATACTCCTATATAACGCCCGATTTTCCATCTAATCTACTCATTTCCGAAAGCAGTGACTTCAACGGACGTCATCAGCGGTTTCGAAACTGAGCCTTCCTGACGCTATCTAAACATTTTATCATTGTAACACAAATCCGCCCACGTTACCCTTCTGCTTCATTTGACTAAAAATTTATGAAACAAATAATAAATAAAATACATAAATAATAAATACAAACTATTCTGTAACATTCAGTCTTATCAAACAGTTTATGTCAGTTTATCAAACTCACATTCTAAAATGAAAGCATGTTTTGCAATAAAGCTTCTAATGTATTTCGTAAACCTCTTTTAAATTCCTCATGTAACTATGCCCTGAGCCCTCCAAAATAAGATTTCTGAGCATTTTTCCAAGACTTTCAAATGCGAACAGAATTTCTAACTCGCAAACTCACAATTTAAGTGAAAAATTGGAAAGGTATTTCTTCATATTCTTATATTTCAGGGGAAAAAAGATTCTCAAGATTCTTCTTCAGCTACGAACTAATCATGTCGTTCGTATCCATCACAAAAATCCTTTTCGAAATGCTTTAAAAATATTTGTGAATAACTATTTGAACTATTTTATATGCATGAACCAATTTTTACTTAGATTGTTGCAGATTGGAATCGTCAATGAAAAAAGAATGGTGCACAAAAGACTATTTTCTTTCCATATTTTCAAAATTAAAGAAATAGATGTAAGATTTTTCTTTTTAGTTTATGTGTAACAAGATATCGCATCCTTCTATATGTAGAGTGTTCCTCTTTTTATATTTAGTGTTGTGCAATGTTAGCTTTCATTTTATTTTTAAACGAGTAAATAAAAAAGAAAATATTGTATAAATAAATCTACTTGTCTGATTTTTTTTTTATTTTGAAGGTAACTTTCAAATAAGGAATCGCTCTTCAAAAATATAAGCAGCGATATAAATTGTGTTGAATAAGTATTTATAAAATAGCCCATTAGTTTCTTATAAAATATATATATATATAAGTTTTTAATGTTTTATGAAATCATTTCTATTAATGAGTTATATTATAAATATCAATACTTTATCGAATCTCGTCATTTCTGAAAGTAATGATTACAACAGATGCTGCCAACGTAATATGTACACCACACAAGAATTACAGAATACAAGTTACCACTGGGCAACGAGATGGACAACATACTACAAAAGGGTCATATATGTAATTTCAGAAAACTTGTTATTTTAACATGCTTGATATTATGCATGATTACGTCAACGTTAGTACGTTGAAATCAATTATTAATTATCTTTTCTACGAAATGTTGCAAGAGGTATTGAATTCTTCTTGTTCTTCAATGGGCGACCTGGTGGCTATTTAGTTACTCAATGGCAGTAATAATATGGCAGTAGTAATAATTCAATGGCAGTACCACAAGCTTCAGATTAGAGTACTGGTGGTGGCATGGATGTTTCTGAGGGGTTCAGAATCCCCGTTAAACTGCAAGGCCTGGCCTTAATTAGCCCAAAGTGTGCAAAAATGACCGTACAGGGACAACCTAAGCATGTCATTAGAAAAAGCAGACATTGCCGATTCAAGATGGTCAAATATGTATGATTTGCCATCGAATCTCCTCATTATTTAAAGCAGTGACTTCAACTGACGTCATCAACGGTTTCGAAACAGAGCCCTCTTAGGCTTTAACTAAGCATCTTTTTATTGGGCCGCAAATCCATCCACGTTACCATTCTGCTATATTTAAGACTAAAAAGTTATGAAACAAATAATGAATAAAATAAATAAATAATAAATACAAACTGTTATGTAACATTCAGTCTTTGATAAAACGCACCTTTAAAATGAAATCATGTTTTGTAATAAAGCTTCTTCATTATGTCTTCGATAACATTAAAAACTTATTTTGAAAAACGAAAGCATGTTTTACAATAACGCTTCTAATGTTTTTCCATATTTCGTAAACCTCTTTAAATTCCTCATGTAACTATGCCCTGAGCACTCCAAAAATAAGATATCTGAGCATTTTTCCCAGACTTTCAAAAGCGAACAGAATTTCTAACTCGCAAACTCACAATTTATGTGAAAAAATTGGAAAGGTATTTGTTTCGTCTTCTTACATTTGAGGGGAAAAAGTTCTCAAGATTCTTCTTCAGCTTCGAACTAATCATGTCTTCGGTATCCATCACAAAATTCTTTTCCAAAATGCTTTAAAAATATTTGTGGATAACTGTTTGAACTAGTTTATATGCATGAACCAATTTTTACTTAGATTGTTGAAGACTGAATCCTCAATGACAAAAAAAGAATGCTGCACAAAAGACTATTTTCTTTCCATATTTTCAAAATGAAAGAAGCATGAGATAGATGTAAGATTTTTTTAGTTTATGTGTAACAAGATATATCATCCTTCTATATGTAGAGTGCTCCTCTCTTTTTTATATTTAGTATTGTGCAATGTTCGCATTTTTTTTATTTCAAAATCTTTCATTTTTAAAGGAGTAAATAAAAAGAAAATACTTTGTAAATAATGTACTCCATGATTTTTTTTTTTATTATTTTGAAGGTAAGTTTCAAATAAGGAATCGCTCTTCAAAAATATAAGCTGTGATAAAAATTGTGTTGAATAAGTACATATAAAATAGCTCACTAGTTTTTTATAAAAAATATACAAAAAGTGTTTACATGTTTTAAGAAATTAATTCTGTTATGAATGCTATATTTCATCGAATCTCCTCATTTCTGAAAGCAATGACTATAGCAAACTCTGCCAACAGTATTTGGACACCATACGAAAGTTGCGCACGTTACCACACACGGCAGAGATGGCAGCAAGATACAATCAGGGTCATATAGTATAATTTTCCCACTAGAAAAGATATAGCATTTCTGTAGAGAAAGGAATGCATATTGTTTAACAAGTGCATAATAAAAACCTATCACTCAAATCTGACAGCAGATATGTAATATCATGGATATTTATATTAATACAATTAGTGTTTTGCACTAATGAGAACAATCTGCTATTCAAATCTGATAGCAGGTAATCAGTGTCATGTATAATGAGACATCATGAAATTAGCGATTGTCTGTGCGACCTTCACAGGTTCTATTTATAGAGGGCGTTGCTGATGAGCTGCAACAGCTGTTGCCACTAGTACGAAATTAGCGATTACAATTTTACAATAACTTTACATTAAAGAAATTTTACATCATGATAAAGATGCATCACATTACTTCTGTCTGAAGTCAATTTTAAAGTATATTTAAATGTTATTTTTTTAGTTTACATAATCCTTAAATACTGTCTTACTATGTTTTTTTTTTTTTTTCAATGTATTTTTGATTCTGTAAATAAAACACTCAGAGTACCGAGAATCATAGAATTTTCATGATAACATATTCTAAAAATTTCGTTTTCTTAACAGAATTAAAATGTAAAACATTAAAAAGTGGCATGTATGAAATACGTTATTTGATAGTAACTGAATGTTTTAAAAACGATACTAAACGATTTATTGTTAATCTAAATGTTCATAAAATAGTTTTTGTGTTTCAAATTAATTTCAGATGCATCTCGATTTTAGCCATAAAGGCTTTTTTTTTCTCAAATTTAATCCTTAACAGTTTAAGTACTCAAAAAATTACAGCAGAAACATTTTTAAACTATTCTTTTAAATTTTTTCCTAAAGCTTATCTTGAAAACGTGTTTCACAAGATACAGATTATATTTGATGCATGTTATTTATTACAATACAAAATTTAAAACCATTAACATTTTATTTACTTCATGAGATATTTTAAAGAATAAAGGGGCTTATAAGCATCGTTCAACTAATAATTTGGATACAGATTATTTATTGAAAAATACAGTGCAGCATATATTTTGAAAAATTTAAATTATCATGTGAATATTTGAACATGGAAATAATCCTATACATATGTCGTGAGTTTTTCTGCAATCGTTGCTAGATACGGTTAAGGTGATTGAAAGTATTTCTACCGGCATTTTCATTTTTCCGTAACCGTAACTGATATCATTGTAAGATTCTATTCTTTTCAAATGGGGATAATAAATGTTATTTCTAAGAAGAAAGGTACTTAATTTTTATTCAATTTTATTTTTTAAAAGTAAGTGCATTTGGGTTGTTGGAAGATTTCTGAAATGTATTTACTATTTTTCCTACACGCTAGAAGAATATTTCTCCAAATCTAAATTCAGTTAACCATCAACAAATTCAGTAGCGTTGATGTTTTTATGAAGCAGAAATGATTATTCGTAGCGAGAAATAACAAGCAAATAAATCAAATACGAAAGTACTCGTTTTGAATAAAAATAAGAGGAAATGTACTGATTTAGAATTTGCTTTGTAGAATATAAACTAACTAATTGTCAAAAACGTAAAATTGTAAACGCGCTTTCTGTTATTATTTTCTTTTGAGAATAAGTATGTTTGTTTTATTGGACAAATTGTTGTTTAAGATTAATAAATAAATGGGTTCAATCAATAGATTTAACTAATTAAAGTATTTAATAAATAAATAGATTTTTTTAAATAAAATAACTGTAACGTTAGTCGTAGATTAATATAAATATTGTCTTTATTTTATTTTATTTTTTTTTTTCATTTTTATTGTTTTAATATTTTTTTAATGTATAATACACGGTCCAGTCACATTAATGTGATCACCACCTACTGTCGACGTCAACGTGAAATAACCAATCATAAAAGGCAGGTAGGCAGCACATTGCAGTGGAATGTATATAAAGAATTCCACTTAATACACTTAAATACCACATTCCACACTCCACTTAAAGCCAGAATATTCAAGGTGTATATTCTGGCTTTTGACAGGTGGTCACATTAATGTGACTGGACTGTGTATTATGTTTATTATTAATTTTTATTTGTTTTATAAAATAGTATTGTTATATTTTTTATTATTTAATATTTTTATATAATTGTTTTATTGTGCTATTATATTGCTTTAAATATTGTTTTTGTATTGTTTTCGATTGTTTCATATTGTTATATATGGTTTTGTATTTCTATTGTTTTCATTGTTTTATATATTCTATTGTTTTTATGTTGTTTCTTTCATACGATATTATGAGAAGTTTGATATTTTTCTAAAATAAAAATAAATTAACCGCAACCTTAGTCGTACAATGGTTCAAATATCGTTTTTATTCTTTCACTTTTTATTATTTCATATTTTATTTTTAATATATAATATTATGTTTATTATTTATTTTTCTTTTTATAATATTGTATTGTTAATTTTTTAATTATTATTTAATATTGCATAATTGTTTTATTGTGTTATTACGTTGATCTAAATATTGTTTTGTATAGTTCTATAATTGTTCTATTATTTTGATATTGTTATAAAGCATTTTATATTTATATTGCTTTATATTGTTGTTTTTATATTGTTTCTTTTCATACGGTGTGATAAGAAGTTTGATGTTTTTCACAAAGAAATGATTTGGGGGTGTTGTTACTTTTTTCAGATTTTGAAATAAGCCAAGGAAAAAATGAAATACTCTTCCGAAAGACTTTTCAAACGGATTTTTTAGTAAAATATCTACAAAATAGCCCAGATGTACCTGATATCGATTCACGTATTGTAAATCAATACAAAAAGAAATTTTAACAAGAAATAAAATGGACAGGGGTCACCGAATTCCTTTGACTGTCAATAACTTCAAAAGTTTCTTAACTTCACACTGTACGTTTGTCATAACACTCGTTTTATTCTTTTTACCAGAGTGTCCAAGGTAACAATTCGCAAATTCAGTTGAATCAGTAACCTTGCTCACAACTTTATCATTTCCTTATAACAACAGTTAATTGATTTTTTTTTAATCACTAACTTCTCTTTGAGTATGTCAGTGATTCTCAAATTTTTTGAAGTCAGGGCGCATTTAATACAATTAATAGTAGGTGTACAAACCTACAAATAATAGTAGGTGCACTATATGCAAATGCAAATCTCTGACAAATAGGTATCCGTTACAAACAAATCACAGTTTTATATACAGATAGTCAATTCCGCAGACTATTACTTACAGACGACGGAGTCTAAGAGGCTGCAATTGAATTTTTTTAAATTGAAAATCACATAGACACTAGTGCTTCTAATAGCCAACCATGGAAGTTACAGCTTCTAGCTCCCTGATATCTAGAAAATGATAGACTCAATATAATCCTTTTGCATAACGAATATAAGTTTGATAACAGTAATATCAACAATGAGTTTATATTTGCTATCACGCTATTTGACTTTGGCGATAAGCATAAGCCTGCTCTCCAGATGGCGCTAGGCGCCAAATATTTAAGTATTAATATTTATTATAATAAAATATTTTTACTACACAGAGTTGAAAAATTATTATTCCAGAAAAATTACGCTTCTAAATATTATTGTTTTTAAGATAAAATACAGACAGACAAACAAATATTTTACTTTAATAGAAAGAAATTTCAAATTCTTGAAAAGACCTCTAAAATATATAGCATGATTCTGTAAGTGTGCAAAATAAACTACAAAAATAGAAAAAAAGACCACACGTGACTATTATTTAACCTCAGAGAGAAATAAACACTTCCCACCCCAAATAACCCATATAATTTAACAAAACCAATTTCTTTCCTAAAATGATGTATTGTAATAACCATTTTCAAAGAAAAGAAAAACACAGCAATCTCTTTGAAGCATTAGACGTTCTGCACATAATGTTTTATTTCATTTTCCATCCAGCTCCATTGCGAGAAACCACTGCACCAGCGAAACCTACTCGCATGTCAGTGGGCTTTGTTCCACCGATGAAAAGTAGCTCCACTATCAATTCCGCTGTCGCCTGTGACACAGATAAATATCTGGCAGGGCTCCGCGGATACGGAGAGAGCAGCATCATTTGAATTTTCTCACATAATAGCCTTTTCCAGGAAGAAGTCCCTTCGAATTGCAAATTAGCCCCGGATTATCTTTCCTGGAGACGGTTCACAGCGTCTGATGCAGGTTCGCTGAAAATGTCATTGCAAATGCTTGTCTGACATTTTCGTATCAGAATACTTGAAGCCGCTTTAGTGTAATTGTTTTTTTTTTATGAATGTCATGGATGTGAGATGGAGTTTGTTTCTTTATGTCTACATATGCATTAAGTATGTTTTGTATTTATGTAGCCAGATTTTGGGATAGTGATGCGTCATAATAAATTGTTCGTATTGAAGGATGCTTATGCATATAAATTGAAATTATTACTAATAGATGAGACCTATTTTTACTAATAGATATTTTTTTTAAAATTAGTTTGTTGAGAAGATAATAAAAGCTAAAATTTAAAATTAAGATTCAAAAAATTCTAAAATTAATATTTTTAACATGCAATATCTTATTTGTGGCTTAATGGCCGAATAACTAGTGCTCTAGTATCCGGTGCCACAAGTTTGGGATTGAAATCCCAGCTGTGCCATGGATGTTTGAAGTGGTTCGAATCCACTTTAAACCGTAGGTCCTGTTCTAATCTGACTGTTTGGCGTTGGGCTGACATCAATACACCGTAAACAGAAAACAACATCTCATTTTTCGGAATATGCCAGAAGACCTTGGTCCACTATGGGTCTGTTGCACCATTGAAGAAGATGATTAACATCCTCAATATAATCCTTTTGCAAAACGAATATAGATTTGATGACAATAATATCAATAATGAGTGTATATTTGCTATCATACTATTTGACTAAGCATTACTACGCCTCCAGATGGCGCCAGGGCACAAGGTATTTAAAAACTTAAAAATGTTTTTAACACGAAGCATTGAAAAATTCTATCGCAGCATTATAAAAATTTATTCTTATTGAAAAATTCTTAGAATTAAATTCTATATAGTATTGTTCTTAAGATATAAGAAATACATACAGACAAATAAATATTTTACTTTAATAGAGCGAGATTTCAAACTCTTGAGTGAATTCTGTAAGTGTACAAAATAGAAAAAAGTCCAATATTTTAAGTTCGATAATTTAACTTCAAGAGTGAAATTAATGCTTTGCTCCCAAACAGCCCCCAAAACAACTTCTTTCCTAAAATGATGTTATAGTACAATAACCATTTTGAAAGAAAAAAAAAGAAAAACACTGCAATCTCTTTGAAACATTCTATTTTAGACATTCTGTACATATAATGTTTTATTTCATTTTCCATCCAGCTGCATTTCCAGAAACCACTGCACCAGCGAAACTCGCTCGCATGTCAGTGGGCTTTGTTCCATTCGATGAAAAGTAGCTCCACTATCAATTCCACTGTCACCTGTGACACAGATAAATATGTCGCAGGGCTCCGCGGATACGGAGAGAGGAGCATCTTTTGAATTTTCTCACATAATAGCCTTTCCGGGAAGAAGTCCTTCCGAATTGCAAATTAGCCCCGGATTATCTCTCCCGGAGATGGTTCACTGCGCCTGGTACAGGTCCGCTGAAAGTGTCACTGCAAACATTTCTGTGACATTCTCATATCAGAATGCTTGGAGCCGCTTTATTGTGATTGTTTTTCTATGAATGTCTTGGGTTGGAGTTTTGTTTCTTCATGTCTACATATGCATTAAGTATGTTTTGTATTTATGTAGTCAGATTTTTAGATAGTGATGCTTCATAATAAATTGTTCACATTGAAAGACGTTTATGTATATAAATTGAAAATATTATTATTAATATATATAACGTAGCTTTTTAAAGGTTCATTAAATATCAGTTTCAGTTTTAAAATCTAATTTTAGTTGTCTAAAATCAGTTTTTTTGGAGAAGATTATCCCTGGTCTAAAGTTGTGAAATTATTAATTTAAAGCATTTATGCATTAAAATTAAAATTGTAAAACTGTTAATTAAAAGCAATTTTCCATTAAAAACTTAAATTGTAAGATTACTAATTAAAAGTAATAACCCATTAAAAGCTAAAATTATAAAATTAAGATTAAAAAAATTCTAAAATTAATATTTTTAACATGCAATATCTTATTTGGGGCTTGATGACGGAGTAACTAGTGCTCTGGTATCCGGTACCACAAGTTTCAGATTGAAATCCCAGCTGGGCCATGTATGTTTGAAGTGGTTCGGAATCCACTTTAAACCATAGGTCCTGGTATAATCTGACTGTTTGGCGACATCAATACACCATAAACAGAAACCAACATCTCATCTTTCGGGATCTGCCAGAAGATTATGGTCCACTATGGGGCTCTTGCACCATTGAAGAAGATGACGATAACATCCTCATTATAATTCTTTTGAAACGAATATATATATAAACGACATGTAGAATTGATGGCAATAATGTCAACAATGAATGTATATTTGCTATCATGCTATCTGACTTTGTTGCTAAGCATCACCCCGCCACTAAATGGCGCCATGTACAAAGTATTTAGCAAAAAATATATTTTTACCACACAAATTTAAAAAAATTATACTCCAGAAAAAAATTACACTTCTATATATTTTATTGTATTTAAGATGTAAGATATACAGACAGAAAAATAAACCTTTTACTTTAATAGAGAAAGATTTTAAACAAAGCTTCAAAAGACCTCTAAAATGTATAGCAAAATACTGTAAGTAGTAAGAGTAGTGTAAGAGTACATAAAAAAAAAAAAAATCCACCATGTTAAGTTCGATAATTTAACCTCGGGAGAGAAATTAATGCTTTACACCTCAAACATCCCATATAATTTAACAAAATCAACTTCTTTCCTAAAATGATGTACAGTATAACAACCATTTTCTAAGAAACAAAAATACTGCAAACGCTTTGAAACATTAGACGTTCTACACACAATGTTTTATTTCATTTTCCATCCAGCTGCATTTCCAGAAACCACTGCAGAAGCGAAATGACAGTAGGCTTTTGTTGCAATCGATGAAAAGTAGCTCCACTATCCATTCCGCCGTCGCGTGTGACACAGATAAATATGTCGCAGGGCTCCGCGGATATGGAGATGAGCATCTTCTGAATCTTCTCACATAATAGCCTTTCCGGGAAGAAGTCCCCGAATTGCAAATTAGTCCCGGATTATCTTTCTCTCACGTGGTTCACTTCGTCTGGTAGAGGTTCGCTCAGAAAATGTCACTGCACGCGTGTGGGACATTTTCATATCAGAATACCCGAAGCGCTTTATTTTAATCGGTTTTTTTTTTTTTTTATGAATGAGATGGAGTTTTGTTTTTTTATGTCTACATATGCGTTTTGTATTTATGTAGTCGGAATATTATTTTTGTATAGTGATGCTTCGTAATGGATTGTTCATATCGAAAGACTTTTATGCATATAAATTGAAATTATTACTAATAGATATAATGTATTATTATTAATAGATATTTTTCTAAAACTAGTTTTGTTGAGAAGATATTAAAAGCTAAAATTGTAAAATTAAGATTCAAAAAAATTCTAAAATTAATATTTTTAACATGTAATATTTTATTTGGGATGAATGACTACCAAGTGGTATTTTTTTTATGGCCGGCATGATCCTCACTCTGGCATCACAGGTTTCGGCTTTGAGGCCGTAGATGCTTGTAGTGGTTCGGAATCCACTTTAAACCGTAGATGCCGGTCTAATGTGACTGTTGGACTTAGGACTGACCACCCTACCCCTTAAAAAGAAAACAACATCTCATTTTTCGGAATCTGAAAGAATGCGTGGAAATAGCGCTATGGAAGAAGAAGATGCGATTGCGGAAATTCCATGGGGCTATTTGCTATGGAAGAAGAAGATGATAATACCCCAATAAAATCCTTTTGAAAAACGAATATAGATTTGATGAGTGTATATTTACTATCACACTATTTGACTTTATCGATAAGCATCAACACGTCTCCAGATGGCGCTAGGCACAAAATATTTAAGAATCTAAAAAATATTTTTACCACGCAGAATTGAAAAAATTGTAAGAAAAAATTATTATTCCCGAAAAAATTAAACTTCTAAATATTATTGCTTTTAAAATAAAATACAGACAGATAAACAAATATTTTACTTTAATAGAGAGAGATTTCAAACGCTTGAAAAGACCTCTAAAATGTAAAGCATGATTCTGTAAGTGTACAAAATAATCCACCATTTTAAGTTCTATAATTTAACTTCAAGAGAGAAATTAATGCTTTGCTCCCCAAACAGCCCCCAAAACAACTTCTTTCCTAAAATGATGCATAGTATAATAACCATTTTGAAAGAAAAGAAAAAAACTGCCATATCTTCGAAACTTTAGACATTCTGCACATATAATACTTTATTTTATTTTTCATCCAGATGCATTTCCAGAAACCACTGCGCCAGCGAAACCCACTCGCATGTCAGTGGGCTTTGTTCCAATCGATGAAAAGCAGCTCCACTATCAATTCCGCTGTCGCCTGTGACACATAGAGATTTCAAACTCTTGAAAAGACTCTTAAAATGCACAGCAAAATACTGAAAGTGTGCAAAATAATCTACAAGAAGTAATGTAAAAAAATATTTAAAAGTCAATTATTACATTTTTCACTATATTGCAGAAAGTCCTTTATAAATAAAGTTTAAATTTTCCTCTTACATCTGGCGCCATCTATTGCTAAATACATGCAACTTTAATCCAAAAACTAAAATTATTTCATTAAATTTAATGAATGAATTAATATTTGAAAAAAACTGTATTAGCATCAATTGTCATCCACTAGAAATTTAAAAAATGTATTTGAACATGAGTGGATGAATAAAAAGTATTTTATGAACGATTGAAAATTTGAATAAGATATATAGGGAGAGTGTGAGCTAATAGAAGGAATTGAAAAATAGAAAAAAAAATCCGCCATATTAACGCTTTCCACCCCAAACAGCCCATATAATTTAACAAAACCAAAACTTCTTTTAATAATAGGATGTATAGTAATAATCATTTTGAAAGAAAAGAAAAAGCATTGCAACCTCTCTGAAACATTAGAACATTCTACACACATAATAACATTTCATTTTCCATCCAGCTGCATTTCCAGAAACCACTGCGCAAACGAAATGACAGTGGGCTTTGTTGCAATCGATGAAAAGTAGCTCCACCATCAATTCCGCTGTCGCCTGTGACACAGATAAATATCTGGCAGGGGCTCCTCGGATACGGAGAGAGGAGAATCTTTTGAATCTTCTCACATAATAGCCTTTCCGGGAAGAAGTCCTCTGAATTGCAAATTAGCCAGGATTATCTCTCTCGGAGATGGTTCACTGAGTATGGTGCAGGTTCGCTGAAAGTGTCACTGCAAACGCTTGTGTGACATTCAGAATACTTGAAGCCGCTTTACTGTAATTGTTTTTTATGAATGTCTTGGGTGTGAGATGGAGTTTGGTTTTCTTTATGTCTACATATGCATTAAGTATGATTTGTATTTATGTAGTCAGATTTGGGGATAGTGAGGTTTCATAATAAATTGTTCACATTGAAGGACGTTTTATTATAAATTGAAATTATTACTAATAGATATAACGTAGCTTTTTAAAGGTTCAATTATTGTAATATATTTTATTAAAATTAGTTTTGTTGGGAACATATTAAAAACTAAGATTGTAAAAATAATATTAAAAATGTTCTACAATTAATATTTTTAACATTTAGTGTTAGATCTCGACTCATATTAGACTTATAACGGCTTCAAGAATAGCCACTTTTAGGTTCATGTGGAACATTTTACTTTTTTACAAGCATTATATATATATATATATATATATATATATATATATATATATATATATATATATATATATATATATATATATATTATATATATAAATATAATAAAAAATTAAAATTAAAGATAATTTTATTCACAGTTCACTCAAATGACGGAGATTTTCAGAACTCTAGGGTCTACGATGAATCTAATGTACTGGTCTGCTGCAGACATTAGTTATCGCACAGCATGATATACGGAGCCACAAGGGGCTCACTTTGTAAACAGGCGGAAAATCCAGTCTATTCAGTCCCTTCACCGTACCTGAGACATTTTTTTTGTAGGATTCATGATACTTTATTCCATATGTTGTTGTAATTTCTCATCCCACTTGATGGACATCTAGACCAAGCCCACGAACCCGTATGGACTCATATTTGAAGGAAGAGAGGGCAGCTTCGGTTGGGATGGAGTACCCGTAGGTAGAAGTCTGACTTGGCTCCGTAACGCTTTGCAGTCATATGAGACTGGGACATAAGGTTTAAAGGAGATTTCGGACTAACTACAAACATCCATGACACCACCGGGACTCGGAAACCAGTGGCACCAAACGCCAGACACCCGGCTGAGGCCCCAACCAATTTTTCTACATCATACAACATCAGCAACATTATTTACAATCCCAAATAACCTGCTCTCAGAGATCAAATTGCAATCTTCTACTCAAAGACCTTAATAATTACTACGTCTAATGAACAAATTCTTTTGAAATAAAATTAAAATACCTCCATTGGTTAATGTAATTAATCAGTTCTACATCTAATTTACAAAGCAGCTTAATACATAATAACTTCTAAGCAACACTTCACCTAATCAAACAATTTCCTCCATAACGATGATTCATTAATTTAATGCATCGTCAGTTTAATTGAAGACAATCAGTGCAATGCCACAAATTTCAGATCCTCTCAATGCGCGATAATTAAGCAATAATTAGATTTAGAAACCGAATTAAATCGAAACTCAAAACATTTCCAGTAAGTGAGATTTGACATATAACTTGAACTTTGAAACCAAATGAGCAATATCGCTGCAAAGCACAAAGTGGAAAAATTAGAAATGTGCTTTTTTTCAGTAAATAAATTATTGTTTATTATCATGCATATAAATTGAAATTAATTTTATTTTAAATTGAAGCCTTATCTGATTTATCATGTGTACGAACATTTCTAGCTATTTCTTTTAATATTGTCTTATGTAAAGTTGTAGTGTGCAGTTGGGCAACTGGATCGTAAGTGGGTGTGGTTGGATTGAAATACTGGTTGGAGAACTCATAACTTTATTTACACATGTACAAACATCAAACACGTACAATTAGAGAGATACAATATGTAACACATTTAAATACATATAATTATAGATTCGTGGAATGATTCCACTTTTAAGCCGAAAATTTGATACTCAGATACATGCGGGATGCGCGAAATATAATTCCTCTCAGGGTGAGAGTTTGTAGGCCAACTAATTAATAGGATTGTGGTAAATGTATTTTCTCTCGGGTTGAAAGACTGTAAGCTAAGTTTTCTCAGCAAGTTTCTTATTGTGTTTCTCTTGAGGGGCCTGATGGCCGAATGGCTAGCGCTCTGGCTCTCGGTACCACAGGTATCGGATTCGAATCCCGGCGATGTCATGGTTGCTTGTAGGGATTCGGAATCCCCTTGCCGTAGGTCCCGGTCTCATATGACCGTAGAGCGTCTCAGAGCCCAATCAGACTTCTTCTCACCCCCATCATTCCCAAGCTGTAAAGGGGCAACTCAGTTCTAGGCACAGTGAAGTGCCTAGAGCTAAGTAGCTACTACTACTACTGCTACACAGTGTGGTGTAGTAATATGTTTCTCTTGAAATTATCTACTTGTACATCTCTTTAATTGTTGGCAATTATAATCTTATTCCTTTTGAGACGGATTTCCATAAAATTTCACATCATACAACACCATATAATTGGAATTTTGAATAGTCAAGAAATTAGTTTTCAGATAGGTTATCGTTTCATGACGTGACATTCTATTATCCTGTGCAAACTCAACTTTTTCGGGGTTTTTTAACACGATTATCACTTTTTTACTGTCCTTGATTTTATAAAAATTAAAACTGCTTGATTTAAAATAACAAAAATTACACCACAATCCTAGATTTAAATGTTATTATAAGAAAATATAAGATTTATAAAAAAATTCTGTATGACAGCTAAGTTTTGCTTGAAAAGACGATGACATACTCTGAAAAATCTAAAAACATATTGATTGAAAAGTACATACTCTAAAAGAACATTAAAAAAAACGTTCAATTGCTACATGTCTGAAATAAATCACTTTATCGCTTTGCTTTTTGAGAGATATTTTCTAAGCCATTCCTTGTCAAAAAGTAGCAATCATTTTCAATAATTCTCAAAGGATTTTCGGCTCTAATATTTATTTCATATATCCGCTGAAATAGATACTTTAAGACCAGCATGATGACGCTGAAATCCGAAGGCCTTATCTAAAGTGATTGGTACTAGAGCAGTTAGCAGTTGGTAAAATGAATCCAGGCTCTAAAATTAACCGTTTGATTGTGGTATTTGAGTACCTGCATTGAATGTTTACTTGCGGACCATTTGATAATTACGTCTGGTGTGGATAAAGGCACTTGAAAGAGATTGGACGTTCATTTTATCCAATAGAAGGCTTGACAATCTCTCACCAATTAATACAATGGTTCTCAAATTTTTAACTTGCGAAATCTCATCGATTGTAGAAGTTGTTGGCACTCCCCTACGCCTTCTTTCCGATCCATACCAATAATTGATCTTATTAAACGAATGTGACATTTTAATCTAGATTTGTTTAGAATTAAACAATGTAGAAATATAAATTTTATTTAGAAAATTGGAGTTTTCTGAGTTTATATTTAATTTAAATTAAATCACTTGCAATCAATAATGTTATTTATATGTATCATCACTTGCAATATGTAGTGTTATTTATATGTATCATCACTTCCAATCCATAGTGTTATTTATATGTATCATCATTTACAATGCATAATGTTTTTTTATGTTTTATCACTTGCAATCAATAGTCTTGTTTATATGTATCTTTGTTTGCAATAAATAGTGTTGTTTATATATATGTATCATTGCTTGCAATCCGTATTGTTATTTATATTTATCATCGTTTTTAATCAATTGTGTTATTTATATATATCATCATTTTCCTACTGTTATTTATATGTATCATCACTTGCAATCAATAGAATAGCTTTTAATTTATAGTATGTAATTTAATTAGTAGCATGTAATTTCAATAGTTTTATTCTAATTAATAATCAATAAGTTATTGTAAATACGTTTTAATAGTATTATTTTAATCAGCAATCAATATGTCATTATATATTTTTAATCAGTAACCAATATGCATGTATTTTAATCAATAGTATTGAAATAAAATCTGTCAAAAAACAAATTTTCTGTCTGATCAAAAAAAAAGTCAAATATAAAAATTCATAGATGAGTTTCTTTTTTAGATGAAAATGTGTTTTAATAGAAGAATTGAAAAAATTTTTAAAAAATGTATCATTATATAATTTTTTTTTACTTTATAAGAGTTAGATAAAGAAAACTTAATAAAATGCCATTTTTTAAAAAATGGGCTCCAATATTTTTTATTGAAAGTTGAAATCCAATGTTTGTCAGAAAGTGCAAACTATATTATTATTTTAATATATAGTTCGTATGTTCTGACAAACATACTACATATATTTTAATGAAGTATCAAAAATGATTTTTATTTCTCTCGTTTATGCTATCTCTAGGATTTCCAAAGTTATTTCTCCAAAACTCTTCCAAACACTTTATAATTTTTCTCCAAGTCTGGGATTAAGTTTTATTCGCGAGATATACTTCTTTTAATAGAAAAACATAGATTTTCTAAACAATGAATGCTTAAATCATCGGTACGTTGTTTCTCTTGTTAATACTACTAGTCTCTATTATTCACTATCATATCAATCAATTAATATTCTGATTAAGTAGATCTTAATTAATTCTAGATGTTCTTGCTAATTTTCTTGACAAAATATTCTTACTTCCCATAGTACGAATATTTTAAGGCTGCATTAAAAGCATTTTAAAAGTTCATTAATTAATATGCCTTTTATGTGATAATGCAAAGAATATTTTTGTACCAAGATTTTAGTGTTTAATTTCTCTAAGAAATTATATGCCTTTATTCACTGAAAATCAAAAAAAAAGAGAATTTATATTTTTATTGTATTTCTTTTATTAATGTATTATTCTTATAAAATATTAAATAAAATTCAGCTTTAGAATTCGTCAGTGAAATAAAAAAAATTAATTCGAATTTGTCGTAACTATACTTGTTGAATCTCTCAAATTAAAGAAATTTTTTTTGCAGTTATGATAAAAAAATTTTCATAAATAACCTTTTTTTAAAAATAATAAATTACATAATAAATTTTTTTTCAAATTTTATTTAAACGCTGATTTGATTTGAACACTGATTTTGTTTGGTAAAGTGTCCATAAATGCTAGTATTTGACTTTTTTACAAAACCTTTTACTCAAATTAAAACAAGCATTCCTTTCCCCCATCATGTATATTTTTTATATTTTGTTTTATAAAAATATAACTTGAATTATTTTACTATCAATAATTTTAATGCCCAATTCGTGGCTCAGTGGTAACGTGCGACGCTGGTGAGCATTAGGGCGGAGGTTCAATCCGCTATCGGTTTTGTTGTAGATAATGTTTCATAAACCGATGGCGTTTGTGATTTTCAGCACCTTACCTCGACAGTCAGACTGTCTGGTAGGAATTATTCCGGGCTTTCTCCAGTACGATACGGGATATTTCCCCTTAAAAGTCCTGCCGGGGCGTACTGCCCAGCTTCATCGTCACGCGGAGCCATGTCAGACTTCTAAATATGGCTGCTCCATCATAACAGAAACTGCCTCCCCCACCTCCCTCCTCCCCCATAAGACAACACGGTTTCTTGGACTTGGTCTAGATGTTGCTGTAGACCAAGTGGGATAAGAAAAAAAAAAAATAACTTATTATGTTTTACTTAAGACAATCTTTTAGCTCATGCTGAATTTTGCCTGATAAGTATCGGCAAACTTTGGTCGTTGCTTCGAGCAGAGGGGAGACTCGATGACAATTTAGACAGCATGTATAACATCTTGCATCGACATTCAGGCTGTCTTATGGGAATTTTGAATTTTTTCCCAGTACGACAAGCGAATTCAGGAGAATTACGCTTATAAGCCTTCACAGTAAGCTATGCCCACCATTCATCATTCGTTGGTGGACTCTTCTATGCATGAATAGATCATGAGGCCCACCAATGTGCAACCGGAGAAGTATTAAAATGTATCCCTATTTAAAAATGTATTTTTTTTTTTTTTTTTTTTGCCTATTAAAAATATTCTTACAGTGTAAATAATTTTTAGCAAGACAAAGAACTTGTTTCATTCATAACCTACTCGTATGGTATGCAGCTAGCATGCAAGGGAGATAAGTTGAAATCAATTGATGAAATCCGTTATGGTCACTGCTTTGATTGTTGTTACTAATCCCCTGGTGCAAAAAAAAAGCTACATCAGTTCCAAAAGGACCCCGTCTCAGGCGACTAGTCCATGACTAAGCGAAATATATAGCTTCACTTTTAGCGGGGAACCACGAGGGTTGAAGACTAACTAAATCTCAAGACAAAGCTCTTACGATCATATTAGACCAGGACCTTCGGTTTAAAGTGGATTCCGAACTACTACAAACATCCATGGCACCGCCGGGTCTCGCACTCGAAACCTGTGGCACGAAGGGCCAGATACTCGGCCATTCAGGCCATACTGCTTTTATAAATAATAGTACTTGATAGCAATTGTGAGATGGTGTGTAAAGCGTCTCTCATCGCTAACGAAACAGCCTAGTGAAATTTTTCCGGTTTGTCTCCTATACGACCCTCAAATGTGCGGCACTTTACCCTAAAAGTCCATCGTCCCTCTGTAGGCTGTTCATAGTACTGCTAAGTAGATGACGAAACTCACCGAAGACATTCAATAAAAGAAAAAGTGGAATAACATTTTCAAAAATAATTTTTCAACAGAAACATTAATTAAATTTATTGCCATAAAAATAAATAGGATTCATCTATAAAAGCATGCTTAATTTACCATGAATTTCCTCGCTTAGTCCTATCCATGCATCACGTATATCACAGAAGTGACCTTTACGTGAACTGCACAAAAGTCTCTGCTGCAATAGACAAACCCATGAATCCCAAAGAAAAGATCCTGAATCAATTGAAACGCTCCCTGTGTCTCCCAATCTGTGCTGGCTAATTATTAGTTTTCCTGTAAAGAGAACCGAGCAGAGGCCTACTCCCAAAAACAGGAGCCATTGTTTTGTTGTCGACGCCCGGATTAAGTGTCCTATTCTACGTTTGGAAAGCACGATCTTTTGTTTCCCGGCTGCAGGAAATATAAATGAATGGCATTAGTTGAAGATCGCGAACTCGTGTTGTCATTTGCACTATTATGTCAATACAGTTTCGAGGATTTATTCGCATTTATCAAGTGGATAAACATTTATATAATTAGTTATTAGGTGTAACGAGGTTTTGGTACTTGTCGAGAAAATATATCGATAAGTGGTTTACAAATATTGAGTAATGAAATGATCTTCAATGCATTTAAAATTCATGCAAAGCTGGTTGGTCCGTCATTTTTAAAAAGTTTTTATTTATTGCATGCTGATAAATATTGAATGTGTTATTATCACATTGTATTTGTGATAGCTATATTTTATGTATAGACTTTTTTTTTTATTACTCATTTAATAAGGTCATGAGACCACCATGAGCCCATATGAGACACATTCATATTTTATGAGACACATTCTTGAATTTGTTCTAGATGCTGCTGTCTATCAAGGGTGGTAAAAACATATATTCTTACCCAGTAAATTATTTTTAATGCGGCAAAGAAATCGTTTCATTCATATCCTATTCGTAAAGTATACAACTATCATGTAGTGGAATTGAGTTTCAATACATTGATGGCGTTCGTTACGGTCACTGCTTTCATAAATGATACTACTCGATGCCAATTTTGAGAAGGTGTGTAAACAGTCTCTCATCGATAGCAAAACAGCCTGATAAAAGTTTTTCGTATTTTCGCCCATACGACATTCAAATGTGAGGCAGTTTATCCTAAAAGTCCATCGTCCATCTGTAAGCTGTTCATAGTACAATTAAGTAGATTTGGTCTGTCGCTCTACTGTCCTTTTTTGCACACTTTAGGCTAAACAGACTAGGACCTACAGCTTAACGTGGATTCCGAACAACTAACAAACATTCCATACCACCGCCAACAACTAATTACGGACTCACCGATATTCAATAAAAGAAAAAGTTTAATAAAGTTTTCAGAAAAATATAATTTTGCAGCGGAAAGATTAATTAAATACATTGACGCAAAAATAAATTAAATTTATATATAAAGTATGCTTAACTTACCATGAATTTCCTTGCTTAGTCCTATCCATGCAGCACGTATATCACAGAAATGAGCTGTACGTGAACTGCACAAAAGACGCTGCTGCAATAGCCAAACCGATGAATCCCAGGAGCTCGGGTCGCCAAAGAAAAGATCCTGAATCAATTGAAACATTCTCCCAATCTGTGCTGGCTAATTATTAGTTTTCCTGTACAGAGAACCGGAGAAGAGGCCTTCGCCCGAAAATAGAGCCATTGTTTTCTTGTCGACGGTCGGATTAAGTGTCATAGTGTACGTTTGAAAGGATCTTTTTGTTTCCTGGCAGCAGGAAATATAAATGAATGGCATTAGTTGAAGATCGCGGAATCGTGTTAACAGTCGCGCGGTTATGTCTATACAGTTTGAGGATTTGTTCGCATTTATCAAGTGGATAAATATTTATGTAATTAATTATTAGGTGTAACGAGAAGGTCTTGTTTTGGTACTCGTCAAGAAAATATATCGGAAAGTGGTTTACAAGTATTGAGTAATGAAATGATCTCCAATGCATTTAAAATTCATGCAAAGCTTGTTGGTCCGACATTTTTAAAAGTTTTTATTTATTGTCTGCTGGTAGCCTTAAATGTAGTTTTATTCGCATTGTAATTGTGATGGCTGTGCTTTATGTATAACACATCGATGGGTCTCATTTTCCACTTCTGTGCTCTCTGATGGGCGATGAGGTGAGGTCATTGGCTTATGAAAGAATTTTTAAGAATAGTTGCCTTGTATTGGCTTGTTGTAAAAGGAGTCCTTTATATTTTAATGCTATAATATTAAGCATAATCTAGGCCAAGATTCATTTTCATTATCAGCGGTAATCTCACTATCTCAACTATGGTAAGACCTATGACAAATACTTTAATACTATAATATTACTCATTTAATAAGGTGATGCGACCCCCTGAGCCACATGAGGCACGTTCATATTCTAGGAGACACATTCTTGGTCTTGGTCTAGATGTTGCTGTCTATCAAGTGGGATAAGAAAAAAAAAAACATTCTTACTATGTAAATTAATTTTTAACGTGACAAAGAATCCATTTCACTCGCATCCTATCCATAATATATGCAACTAGCATGTAAAGGAATTGAGTTCACATCCATTGACGGTGTCCGTTGCGAGCACTGCTTTCATAAATAGTACTCGCTAGTGAAGTTCTGAGGTGTATAAAGCGTTTCATCATCGATAAATAAAAATAGTCTAGTGAAATTAATTCGGATTTTCTCTCACATTACTCTCAAATGTGATACAGCTTACTCTAAAAGTCCATAGCCCATCTTTAGGCTGTTCATAGTACAACTAAGAGAAAGACGAAACTCAGAGATATTCAATAAAAGAAAAAGTTGAATAAAGTTTCAAAAAATATAATTTTGCAGCGAAAAGATTAATTAAATGAATTGCCATAAAAATATAGATTCATCTATAAAGTATGCTTAATACGCCATGAATTTCCTCGCTTAGTCCTATCCATGCATCACGTATTATATATCACAGAAGAGAGTTTTACGTGAACTGTACAAAAGATAGACAAACCCATGAATCCCACGAGCTCCTGGTCGACAAAGAAAAGAGTCTGAATCAATTGAAGGTTCCCTGTCTCTACCAATCTGGTGCTGGCTAATTATTCGTTTTCCTGTAAAGAGAACCGGAGGAGAGGCCTTCTCCCGAAAACAGGAGCCATTGTTTTCTTGTCGACCATCGGATTACGTGTCATAGTGTGCGTTTCGGAAAGCACAATCTTTTGTTTCCTGTTGGTTGCAGGAAATTGAAATGAATGGCATTAGTTGAAGATCGCGGAATCGTGTTGGCAGTCGCACTATTATGTCAATACAGTTTGAGGAGTTGTTCGCATTTATCAAGTGCTACTGCACCGGATAAATATTTATGTAATTAGTTATTGGTGTAACGAGAAGCTCTTGTTTTGGTACTTGTCAAGGAAATATATCGATAAGTGGTTTACAAGTATTGAGTAATGAAATGATCTTCAATGCATTTAAAATTCATGCAAAGCTTGTTGTTCGACCATTTTTAAAAAAAGTTTTATTTATTGTATACTGATAACCTTAAATGTATTTTTATTCACATTGCATTTCTGATGGATATACTTTATGTATAGCACATCTATAGGTCTCATACTCCACTTCTGTGCTCACTGACAGGCGACGAGGGGAGGTCAGTGGCTTCTGAAAGGACTTTGAAGAATAACTGCCTTGTATTGGTGTTGTAGCATTTTTTTTTTTTCTTACAAGAAGAGTTTGGGCATTTCATTCACAGAAGTGAAGAATGTATGCTATATGGTAAATATACAATAAACCCATCCCTCAAATTTCGCAGCAGACGATCTTTATTGTGGGTAGTTATATTACAATCAATTACAGTTTTGTACTAATGAAACAACCGGTCACCAAATCTCACAGCAGAAATTCAGTAATATATAATGAGGAACCGTATAAATTATTTTTAAACCTAATAAAGAACTCGTATCTTACTCGTAATATATGCAAACTAGCATCTAGAGGAACTGAGTTCAAATCGTTTGGTTGCGTCCGTTGCGATCACAGCTTTCATAAATGATTGTACTCGCCAGCGATTCTGAGAAGGTGCATAAAACGCCTGTCCTCAATAGCAATGATCAAAATTTTTCGGATTTTCTCTCATGCGACACTCAAATGTGAGAAGCCTTACTCTATAAGTCCATCGCCCATCTGTAGGCTGTTCGTAGTACAACTAAGTAGGAGATGAAACACCCCGATATTCAATAAAAGGAAAAGTTGAATAAAATTTTCAAAAAATAATTTTTGCAACGGAAATATTAATTAAATTCATTAACATAAAAATAAATAAGATTTATCTATAAAAGGATGCTTAATGTACCACGAATTTCCTCCCTTAGTTCTATCCATGCATCCCACATATCACAGAAGAGAGCTTTACGTGAACTGTACAAAAGATAGACAAACCCATGAATATCACGAGCTCGGGTCGTCCAAAGAAAAGATCCTGAATCAATTGAAACATTCTCCCAATCTGTGCTGGCTAATTATTAGTTTTCCTGTAAAGAGAACCTTAGGAGAGGCCTTCTCCCGAACACAGAAGCCATTGTTTTGTTGTCGAGCATCGGATTAAGTGTCATAGTGTGCGTTCGGAAAGCACGATCTTTTGTTTCCTGGTTGCAGGAAATATAAATGAATGGCATTAGTTGAAGATCGCGGAATCGTGTTGTCGCACTATTATGTCAATACAGTTTGAGGATTTGTTCTCATTTTTGAAGTGCTACTGCACCGGATAAATATTTATGTAATTAGTTATTTGATGTAACGAGAAGGTCTTGTTTTGGTACTTGTCAAGAAAATATATCGATAAGTGGTTTATAAGTATTGAGTAATGGAATGATCTTCTATGCATTTAAATTCATCCAAACCTTGTTGATCGACCATTTTTAAGAAAATTTTATTTATTGTATGCTTAATATGTTTTGATTCCCATTGTATTTGGGATGGTTATACTTTATGTGCAGCTCATGATGGGCAATGAGGGGAGGTCAGTGGTTTCTGAAAAGAACTCTAAAGAATAATTGCCTTGTATTGGCGTGTTGTATGGAATGTAATCCGGATTATTTTATTGCAATAATATTAAGCATAACACTGGACCAACATTTATGTTTTATGTATCAGAGGTAATCTCACTATATCAACTATGGCAGATTATGACAAATATTTTAATACTATAATATTACCCATTTAATAAAATCATACGACCACCATTGATCCCACATGAGGTACGTTAATATTCTATGAGACACATTCTTGAACTTGGTCTAGATGTTGCTGTCTATCAAGTGGGATGAGAAAAAAAATTTTACCATGTAAATTATTTTTTAACATGACAAAAAATTCATTTCACTTGTATCCTATCCGTAATATATGCAACTAGCATGTACGAGAACTGAGTTGACATCCATTGTCAACGTCTGTTGCTGTCACTGTTTTCATAAATGATAGTACTCGCTAGCGACTGAGAAGGTGTGTAAAGCGTCTCACATCTATAACAAAACGGCCTGGTTTAAGTTTTTCGGGTTTTTCACTCATATGACATTCAAATATCATCTGCAAAAAAAAGTCTAAAAGTCCTAAAAGTCCATCGAAGACGAGGATCACCGATATTCAATAAAATAAAAGATTTAATAAAATTTTAAAAATAATTTTGCAGCAGAAAGTTTTTAATTAAATTCATTAGCATAAAAATAAGTTAGATTTATATACAAAATATGCTTAATGTACCCCTGAATTTCCTCGCTTAGTCCTATCCATGCATCACGTATAGATCAGTGAGTTATACAAAAGACGCTGCTGCAATAGATAAACCCATGAATCCCACGAGCTCTGGTCGCCAAAGAAAAGATCCTGAATCAATTGAAACATTCTCCCAATCTGTGCTGGCTAATTATTAGTTTTCCTGTAAAGAGAACTTTAGGAGGGCCTTCTCCCGAAAACAGGAGCCATTGTTTTCTTGTCGACGACCGGATTAAGTGTCATAGTGTGCGTTCGGGAAGCACGACCTTTTGTTTCCCTGGCTGCAGGAAATATAGATGAATGGCATTAGTTGAAGATCGTTGGAAATCGTGTTGTCATTCGTACTATTATATCAATGCAGTTTCAGGATTTGTTAGCATTTATCAAGTGGATAAACATTTATGTAATTAGTAATTAGATGTAACGAGGGAGATCTTGTTTTTGGTACTTGTCAAGAAAATATATCGATAAGAGGTTTACAAGTATTGAGTAATGAAATGATCTTCAATGCATTTAAAATTCATGCAAAGCTGGTTGTTCCGCCATTTTTTAAAAGTTTTTATTTATTGCATGCTGGTAGCCTTAAATGTAGTTTTATTCGCATTGTAATTGTGATGGCTGTGCTTTATGTATAACACATCGATGGGTCTCATATTTCACTTCTGTGCTCACTGATGGGCGATGAGGTGAGGTCAATGGCTTGTGAATTTTAAGAATAGCTGCCTTGTATTGGCTTGTTGTAAAAAAGGAGTCCTTAATATTTTAATGCTATAATATTAAGCATAACTAGGCCAAGATTCATGTTTTAATTATCAGCAGGAATCTCACTATCTCAACTATGGTAAGACTTATGACAAATATTTTAATACTATAATATTACTCATTTAATATGGTCATGACACCACCATGAACCCACATGAGACGTATTCATATTCTATGAGACACATTCTTGAACTTGTTCTAGATGCTGCTGTCTATCAAGTGGGATAAGAAAAAAAAATTCTTACCTTGTAAATTATTTTTTAACGTGTCAAGGAATTCGTTTCACTCGTATTCTACTCGTAATATATGCAACTAGCATGTAAAGGAATTGAGTTAACATCCATTGACGGTGTCCGTTGCGAGCACTGCTTTCATAAATAGTACTCGCTAGCGATTCTGAGAAGGTGTGTAAAGCGTTTCTCATCCATAAAAAAAAATAGTCTAATGAAATTAATTCGTATTTTCTCTCACAGGACACTCAAATGTGATGCAGCTTAACCTAAAAAATCAATCTTCCATCTGTATATTCATAGTAGAATACGAGGCTCATCGATATTCAATAAAAGTAAAAGTGGAGTACAATTTTCAAAAATAAGTTTTGTAACAGGAAGATTAATTAAGTTCATTGATATAAAAATAAGTTAAATTTACCAATAAAGTATGCGTAGTTTATCACGAATTTTCTCACATACGGCACTACTCAAATATTAGGCAGTTAACCCTAAAAAGTCCATCGCCCATCTGTAGGCTGTTCATAGTACAGCTAAGTAGAAAACGATGCTCATCGATATTCGATAAAAGAAAAAGTTGAATAAAATTTTAAAAAATAATTTTACAGCAGAAAGTTTTAATTAAATTCATTGCCATAAAAATAAATTAGATTTATAAACAAATCATATCTCAACGAATAAATAAATTATATCTGAATAAATCCATGAATTTCCTCGCTTAGTCATATCCATAACATCACGTATATCACAGAAGTGAGCTTTACGTGAACTGCACAAAAAAAAGACGATGCTGCAATAGACAAACCCATGAATCCCAAAGAAAAGATCCTGAATCAATTGAAACGTTCCCAGTCTCTCCCAATCTGTGCTGGCTAATTATTAGTTTTCCTGTAAAGAGAACCAGAGGGAGAGGCCTTCTCCCGAAAACGGGAACCATTGTTTTCTTGTCGACGATCGGATTAAGTGTCATATTGTGCGTTCGGAAATCAGGATCTTTTGTTTCCTGGCTACAGGAAATATAAATTAATGACATCAGTTGAAGATCGTTGGATCGTGTTGGCTGTCGCATTATTATGTCAATACAGTTTGAGGATTTTTCTCATTTATCAAGTGGATAAACATTTATGTAATTAATTATTAGGTGTAACGAGAAGGTCTTGTTTTGGTACTTGTCAAGAAAATATATCGATAAGTGCTTTACAAGCATTGAGTAATGAAATGATCTTCAAAGCATTTAAAATTCATGGAAAGCTTGTGGGGTCGACCATTTTTTAAAAATTTTTATTCAATGTTTACTGATAACCTTACATGTGTTTTGATTCAAACTGTATTTGTGATGGCTATACTTTATGTATCGCACATAGGTGGGTCTAACACTCCACTTCTCTGCTCGCTAATGGACGAGGAGGGATCATCAGTGGATTCTGAAAGGACTTTTAAGAATAACTGCCTTGCGTAGTAGCATTTTTCTAACGAGAAGAGTTTTGGCATTTCATTCCCAGGAGAGAGGAATGCATGCTATTTGACATACATAATAAATCCCTCACTCAAATTCGACAGCAGACGATCTTTTTGTTGTGGGTAGTTATAATAAATGCAATTAGTGTTTGTACTATTGAGATTAACTTGGTACTCAAATCTGATAGCCGATATTCGATATCATGTATAATGAGGTCTCTCGAAATTAGTGATTGTTTGTGCAACTTTCACATGTCGAAAAACTACACACGATATAATAAATTATATATATATATATATATATATATATATATATATATAATGTTTATAAGTAAAATTTAAATTATTCCCTTTAACCTGAAAGTGGTCCTCTTTTGAAGCCGTTATAGGCCGAGACGTTACAGCGTATTGTATGGAAGAAATCCGGAATATTTCAATGCTATAATATAACCATAACAATGTCCCATGATTTATGTTTTAGGAATTAGCGGTAATCTCACTATCTCAACTATAGTAAGACATATGATAAATATTTTATACTATAATATACTATACTTATAATATTATAAAATAAATTATTTAATTGTAGCAAAGTACGCATACAATAAGTAATACGACCCTTCTTATGATTACCCTTCAAGTTTCTTCATACTCCTTCTGTAAGAAGCTTTCAAAAATTTCAACAGCCCAAATTTTAATTCAATGAATCCATTTGTGTATCGCAGCCCTTCGATATAGAATACCCTCATATTTACCGTCATATTTTTGTTTAACTAGAATTTTTAATTATTCTCTTATCATATTTAATGGTCAGTTTAACTAGTTTCAAATGATTATCAAATTGGTAGCCAAGATTTATTATAATATTCTGTAAAGCTATTCAAATCAAGAAATTCAAGAATTCGTGATTCCAATATCCTCATCATATCTTCCAGTACTTACCTTTCTTAATTTTAGAGAAATAAATATTAATACTCTTTATTTCTTGAAAATGCATAATTTAAGTATTTTATTAAAATCGGATGATTACTTTGTTATATGAAGTTAGATTATGTACTAATCCATAATTCTAAAATATTCCCTCGAAAAAGTGGAAAAATCTTCTCTTTAACCAAACATTGTTACGAAAATTAATTACTCTGAAATTAAAAATTTTATTCGAAAACCCGATACTGATTAAGAAAAAACATTGGTTCTCAATATCATCATAATTACTCCTCAACATCAACATAATAGCCCTCAACGTCAATTTAATTACGCTTCCAAATATTCATGAGTATTATTCAATTAAACACTTAATATCTTTTTTCTAAAGTATTAGCAATAAAATCAATTGTTAAAAAAAAAATCATATCGTTAAAAATTAATTATAATTATAATTTGAAATCCATAAATGATTAAAATATTCGAATTTATTATAAAAATTTTTTTTTTTACCTACATGAAAATAGAACAAAAAATGTATTTTATTTAAATTTCAAAATTATTATTTATTATAATAAATTTAAATTATTATAGATTCTTTAATTTATAAAAATAAAACAAAATAAGTTTTTGACTTTCATTTTTTTTTTTTTTTAAAACTAGTTTAGTTTTTTAACTTTTTTTTTCTGTAAATAAAAAAAGTAAATTAAAGTAAACCTGCTATATATAGATAGAAACTCTGATTAAATATAAAGTTTAAAAATAAGGCAATAAAAGTTTTTAAAATAAACAGCGCATTGAATAAATACAGTCGATTGTATATTTTTTATTGATACAGTTAAAAATATTTTATATTTTATTGTTTCTTTTGAAAAAAAAATACAAATCCTCAAATTTTTCAATTAATTTTTATAGTATCATTTTGAAACGATAAATTAATCCTAAAAACTTTTTTAAATGCTTTATTTTATTTACATATATATATATATTTAATGAAAATTATTATAAAATGTCATAATTATTTAATAAGCTATAAAACCTTCAAAATAATTTCACAATTTCATAATGAAAAATATATTAGTTCTTACGTTACAATTAAATTTTCTGAAATTTAACAGGAAAATTAGATATAATTCGCAATTAAGATTATATAAAATAAAAATTGTTTCCTTATTTATCTTACTCACTGCAATAGGAAATGTAAATGGCAATGAATATTGTTTCTCTGCTGCCATCTAGTGAAAATAATACTAACTAAAAGCACTATACATATTTATTTCCTTTTTCTAAATTTTTTTTTTATATTTATATTTATCAGGGCAAGACATTTTACTAAAGCAAACCCAAATATAATAATTTTCATTAAAATATATATTTAAAACATTAATTTATTTAAAACATAGTATTTTAAACGTGAACATAATCTATATCATAAACATATATATTTAATTTTTGATTAATTTCATTTCTGGTTAATTTTTTTAAAGTAATCAGGCACAAAATTTATAAAGTAATTACAATGTTTTATTTCAAAATTATTTTCTTTTCTTTCACTTTTCACTTCAAACATGAATATTTTTATCTACTCGTAAATAATCTTGAAACATTTATAATACAGAGATATTTTTAGATCTATTTCTACCTAAATATCGAATATTTTTAAAGGAGAAATATTCTTTACTAATTTTTTATAGATTTTATTTTTAGATAACATTTCTGATCTGGTTTTATTCAAAAGTTCTTGAAGATTACTAATATAAAATTGTTGGGTTTCTTTTTGTCATCCTCAATTTTTTTCAGTACAAAAAAATTATGTCAGATTAATATAGAAGAAATTTCAATATGCATGAATAGATTACAGGAAAAAGCAATTCATGTCGTCTTTAGTTCCATTTTTACTCAAGTTGCAGTTGCCCTCATTACTTGAATTTTAGTTCATGTTAACATCATTTTATCATCCATATAACCCAATCATACTTTTTTTTCTGCATGTGGGTGGAACTTGAGTTCCACTTATGCATTCCACGAACATCTACTAATAAGTAATGATGGGCGTGTATACTTCCATAGACAATCATACTTGTAGATTAAAATATAGACAGGATTTAATTTGTTACTACTTCGAAGAAAGAATTCGCTTTGACTTTATTTGTTTTTGCTGTTTCTTATCCCATTGGGTCGACAACAGCATCTAGATCAAGTCCATGAACCTTTGTATTCTCATGGAAGGAGAGAGGGGGACACCTTCTGCTGTGATGCAACACCTTTCTTTATTTAAGTGTGACTACTTTAAATGATAAATGGATCAATACTTTGCCAGCATTCTGTATTATTACTGGGCTGAATGACCGAATGTCTGGAGCTCTGGCTTTCAATCCCGCAGGTCTCGGGTTCGAGTCCTTCGGTTCCAGGGATGTTCGAGTCCACTTTAAGCCGTATGGCCCTGTCTTATATGACTGTAGAGCGTCACGGACTCCTACCTACGGATACTCTGTCAAAACAGAAGCTGCCCTTTTCTCTTTGAGCCTGAAGGGCCGAGTGTCCTCTCTTTTTCATCTGAAATTTCCATTTTATTAATGATTTGTTTCTCTTCAAACATTTTCGTTTGTTATGTTTTATTTCCCAGAAATATATTGAGGTTTTACAGATGTTACAAAAGCCCGTTTACAAAATATTAAATTTTAATATATATATATATATATATATAATATATAATATATAATTACTTGAAAATTATCTAACTGTTTACTTGCTACATTTAATACTCAATAGTCATCTTTAAAAGCTTTTATGATCTCTCAAAATATGCCTATAAAAATAAACACTGGGTAAGAGTAAACATTTAAATAACTTAATAAAAACTCATAGTCCATCTGCGAAACATCCATTAAAGTGTATCCTTTCATGCATAGACATTTCAAAAAGCCATAAACATTTTCACTTTTCAACTCAAGTCAAGAACAAAATTATTAATGCCTTCATTTCCTACGCGAAACTTTAACTCATTCGCTTGAAAAGATTGAAACTAAATTTAATAAATACTATTGTCGACAACCTCCTTGAAGAATTCGAGGGTTGCCTTTGTATGCGTCTGAATGCGAAGTTTCCCACCAGACAGTCCCATAAATCCAAGCTGCTGTCACAAGAAAACTGAAACTTTTCGTTTCGCGGCTTTGAAACATTCGGCCGTTCTTCCTTCCAGCATTCCTTTTCGCAATTAACTTCGCATTAAATCAAATCCCATTCAAATGTGCTATCCGAAACAAGAATGAAATGGACGGATTTCCGAATTATCGAGTTTCCTTTCCCCTGCCCGTTTCCCCCTTCATCTTCCCAGCTGCTGCCACTGAAAAGCAACTTAATCTTGACGATAAATCACAAGGCTTTGCAGGCAAAACTTTAGCGTGGAGGACCGTCTAATTAAACAGTTTCTTTCTTTCTGGAAGTTGCTGCTTCGAACTTCCACCACACTTGAGTTGATTTCGGAGAATTTTCCACGAAAACGTTTTCGTTTGCCTCGAGACTTGTCTCGTACTACTTGTGTGTGATCATTGGATGTGGTGGTGGAGTAATTAAATCTGCCTACCATTATTCTTAATTCGCACACTCTCACGCACATTATTTTTGCCTTAATTCTCTCTCTCTTTTTAATGCTCTTGTTTCTGCCCTCAGTCAGAATTTGGTGGACCGGAAACTTTTCCGACTGAATGCTGTCTGCTTAAGAATTCAATCGCGCGGAAGAGATAAAATGGCTGAATATCGTCATACTTATAGTACGTTCAGCAACATTTTTAATGACTGACCTTTTGGATTTAATTAATCGCTAAATTTTTGTGTTCATGCATGTTTTTTATATGCATCAAGTAGAGATGGAGAGTGGTAGTTCGTTTGGTTTTTGAATTGCTACGACTAGGTTCGAAAATATCTGGGAAGCCGAGCTATGTCAAAGATAAGAACGTTAGATCCGCATGCAAGAATATCCTTCGTTTAACCTCGAATACGTAGTTGTAGAAGAGAACAATTACAGAATATAAAACATTTCAATAACATGACCCATAAAATTGCGCTACTTGTGGCTCAGTGGCGACGTGTAGCGCTGGGGAGATTCAATTCACGGGCAGCTTTATAGAAAATAAAAATAGGTGACTCCATGGCTGGTGTTCGATGCCGTCTTGCATCGTTAGTCGGACTACTACTACTGTTACTACTACACTACACCACCTCACTGTGCTTAGAGCTGAGTGCCCCTATTCAGTTGGGGAATGAGGAAAGTGTGAGAAGTTCGAAATGGGTTCTGTGACTCTCTACGGCCCTTTGAGACCTGGATCTACGATTTAAAGTGGATTCGGACCACTACAAGCATCCAAGGCCCCGTGGGAACTCGAACCCAAAACCTGCCACCGAGCTCTGGAGAATCGGTACCACAGAGCTACCTGGCCATTCAGGTCCAGTATATATATATAATTACTTGAAAATTATATAAATAGACTCTAACTGTTTACTTGCTACATATAAGCTTCAAAAGTCAGATTTAAAAAGCTTTCACAATCTATCAAAATATGCCTATAAAAATAAACAGTAAGTAAGAGTATTTTTAAATAAATTAATGAACCCATACCACATCCGCTCTTTTCTGCAAAACATCCATTAGTGCATATCCTTGTCACCATAGACATTTCAAAGACCACAAACATTTTCGATGTTGAATCGAGAACAAAATTATTAATGCCTTCATTTCCTACGCGTAGCTTTAAATCATTCGCTTGAAAAGATTGAAACTAAATTTAATAAAATATTGTCGACAACCTCCTTAGAAGAATTCAAGGGTTGCCTTTGTATGGGTCTGAATGGAAGTTTCCCACCAGACAGTCCCATAAATCAAGCTGCTGTCACAAGAAAACTGAAACCCTTTTAGTTTCGCGGCTTTGGAAACATTCGGCCGTTCTTCCTTCCAGCATTCCTTTCGCAATTAACTTCGCATTAAATCAAATCCCATTCAAACGCTATCCGAAACAAGAATGAAATGGAAGGATTTCCGAATTATCGAGTTTCCTTTTCCCTGCCCGTTTCCCCCTTCATCTTCCCAGCTGCTGCCACTGAAAAGCAACTTAATCTTGAGCGATAAATCACAGAGCTTTGCAGGCAAAACTTAGCATGGAGGACCGTCTAATTAAAAGTTTCTTTCTTTCTGGAAGTGGAAGTTGCTGCTTCACCTTCCACCACACTTGAGTTGATTTCGGAGAATTTTCCACGAAAATGTTTTCGTTTGCCTCGAGACTTGTCTCGTACTTTTGAGATCATTGGGTGTGGTGGTTGGAGTAATTAAATTTACCTACCATTAATCTTAATTCGCACACTCTCACACAGATTATTTTTTTTGCCTTAATTCTGACTCTTTTTTTAGTGCTCTTGTTTCTGCCCTTAGTCAGAATTTGGTGGACCGGAAACTTTCCGACTGAATGCTGTCTGCTTAAGAATTCAATCACGCGGAAGAATAAAATTGCTGAATATCGTCATACTTTATAGTACGTTCGGCAACGTTTTTAATGACTAAACTTATTAGATTTAATTAATCACTAATTTTTGGTTTCATACTTGTTTTTTTACGTGCATCAACTAGAGCTTGATTTAAGCAAGAGTAGCTCACTTGAATTTGAACTGCTATGGCTACGTCCGAAAATAAGAGGGGAAGCCGAGCTATGTCAATTATAAGAACGATAAATCTGCATGCAAGAATAACCTTCGGTTAATCTCGAGTATGCAGTTGTAGAAGTGAACAATTACAGAATATAAATTTCTTCAATAAAATTGACCGACTTATGGTTCAGTGTCAACGTGCGGCTCTGGTGAGCTTTAGGGAGATTCAATCCACTGGAGGTTTGTTGTAGACACTGTTTCAAAACGAGGTGACTCGATGTCGTTTGTGATGTTCAGCACATCTTGCCTCATTAGTTGGACTACTACTACTACTACTACATACCATATCACTGTAACCGGAGTTGAATGCCAATTAGTTTGGGAATGATGTGGCTGACCTCTGTGACACTCTACGGTCATGTCAGACGAGGACCTAAACAAAGGAGATACCGAACCACTACAAATAACTATGGCATCACGGGGACTTGAACACGAAAACTGTAGCACCGAGAGCCAGAGTGCTAGCTACTCGGCCGTCAGATTCAATTATATATATATATATATATATATATATATATATATATATCAAGTAATTATGTATATAATTACTTGAAAATCATATAGCTATACTCTATTTGTTTACTTGCTACTTATAAGACTCAATAGTC
This sequence comes from Caerostris extrusa, assembly GCA_021605095.1. Classification (NCBI taxonomy): domain Eukaryota; kingdom Metazoa; phylum Arthropoda; class Arachnida; order Araneae; family Araneidae; genus Caerostris; species Caerostris extrusa. The sequence continues at coordinate 103,456 of BPLR01000752.1, read as the reverse complement.
ATCTTTAAAGACTTATGATCTTTCAAAAATATGCCTATAAAAATGAACAGTGAAAAATGAGCAGGAAGAGTATTTTTAAATAATTTAATAAGCCCATACCACATCCGTTCTTTATGCAAAGCATCCATTAGTGTGTATCCTTTCCACCAGAGACATTTCAAAAGGCCATAAACATTTTCGCTTTTCAAGTCAAGAACAAAATTATTAATGCCTTCATTTCCTACGCGAAGCTTTAACGCATTCACTTGAAAAGATTGAAACTAAATTTAATAAATACCATTGTCGCCCCCATTTAGAAGAATCCAAGGGATGCCTTTTGTATGGGTCTGAATGCGAAGTTTCCCACCAGACAGTCTCATAAATCAAGCTGCTGTCACGAGAAAACTGAAACTTTTCAGTTTCGCGGCTTTTTGGAAACATTCGGCGTTCTTCCTTCCAGCATTTATTTCGCAATTAACTTCGCATTAAATCAAATCCTATTCAAATGCTATCCGAAACAAGAATGAAATGGACGGATTTCCGAATTATCGAGTTTCCTTTCCCCTTCATCTTCCCAGCTGCTGCCAAAGCAAAGCAACTTAATCTTGGACGATAAATCACGGGGCATTTGCTGGCAAAACTTTACCATGGAGGACCGTCTAATTAAACAGTTTCTTTCTTTTTTTCTGGAAGTTGCTGCTTCAACTTCCACCACACTTGAGTTGGTTTTTGGAGAATTTTCCACGAAAACGTTTTCGTTTGCCTCGAGACTGTCTCGTACTTCTTGTGTGATCATTGATGTGGTGGTGGAGTAATTAAATTTGCCTACCATTAATCTTAATTCGCACACTTTCACGCAGATTATTTTTGCCTTAATTCTCTCTCTTTTTTAATGATCTCGTTTCCGCCCTCAGTCAGAATTTGGTGGACCGAAACTTTTCCGACTGAATGCTGTCTGCTTAAGAATTCAATCGCGCGGAAGAATAAAATTGCTGTATACCGTCAAACTTGTTGTATGTTCGGTAACATTTTTAATGACTAACCTAATTTGGATTTAATTAATCGCTAATTTTTGTGTTCATGCTTGTTTTTTTTTTTTTTTTTATATGCATCAAGAAGAGATGAAGAGAGGTAGCTCGTTTAGTTCTAGAACTGCTACGGCTATGTTCGAAAATAAGACGGAAGCCGAATTATATCAATGTTAAGAGCGATAAATCCGCATGGAAGAATATCCTTTGGTTAACCTCGAGTATGCAGCTGTAGAAGAGAACAATTGCAGAGTATAAAACATTTCAATAACATGAGACATAAAAGTGCCGCGATGGTGAGCATTAAGGCGGATGTTCAATCCTTTGGTGACTATGTCGTAGATAGTATTTCAAAACAAGGTGATTCGATGGCTTTTGTTATGTGCAGCATCTTGCCTCGTTAGCCGGAATAGTACTACTACACCACAACACATCACTGACCGTCTAGAGAGGTTTGTGTCTAGAGCTGAGTTGCCTCTATACAGTTTGGGGGATGGAGTGAGTGATAAGTCTGACTGGGAGCTGTGACACTCTACAGTCATATGAGACCAGGACCTATGGCTTGAAGAGGATTCTGAACCACTGCAAATATCTCTGATACCATTCAGGCCCAAAAATATTGAATGCCAATGGCACGCGATGATGATCGTTAGTCGGACTACCTGGTGGGAGTTCTCCTGGTTTTCTCTGTTTTCTCTTACTACGATATGCAAATGCGGGGTAGTTCTTCCTATGGGGTCCTCCCGGAAGGCACTACCCTCTTTCTTTAGCGACACGGAGTCAAGTCAGTCTTCTACCTACGGGTGCTCCATCACAACAGAAGCTGCCCACCTTCCTTCCTTCCAAGACGGACACGACACCAACAACAACAGACATAAAATTATAAGACATATAACTTATTGAACAATTAATGTTGAAACCTATTAGCATGTTAAAGCAAGTTAGGATGATAACAGAGTAAATAAATGAAGAAGTAACGATTTAAATAATACTAGTATGAAAGTAGTACTTCTTTTTCAAATGTAAGCAGGATCAATATAAAATAAAATTGGAATAGAAATTCATTAATTAGCTTTAATTTAGTCAAAAATGTTCATTGAAAATTATGCATTCTTTGTAAAAATCTTTAATCCTTAGTAAGTTATGCCGAACAATCAAAATGAATTTTTTTCTACCATCAATATGCTATGTAAAATGACAAAAGAAGATTTAATATATATTTTGTACAAAAATGTGATAATATTAATCAAAAATAGAATTGAATTGAATCTCATTATTGTTGGCAGAAATTATTCTCCGGAAAATTTGAAGTTCCGAATATCTCCATACGCGGAACTCATTATACGTGGAAATTATTTTTGGTATCCCATACCAAAATAATTTTCCTGCGATTATTTTTACTTTCACGCATACCAACTTATTTTTAAATAAAATGTATTTCAGAAAAACTGATAATTTTTTTTAAACATGTCAATAATTTAGGTAATTATTTTCCCCAACATGATTCCCTTGTCAAGTTTTTAACGGGGTTTTCCGTATAATTTTTAAGGCCGTATCTAAAAGATGATACTTTTAATAATGATGATGAAACTGTTTTTTAATATAATATTTTTATTCCTTTTCTTAAGTAAAATCTAAGATTGATATTTTTATGCTGACTGAATATTTACAGAATATAAAAGAAATTTAAAGCTAATATTAAAAATTTTTTTTTATTTATATGCTTAATAACTACTTAAAACTGACTTTTTTTTTTTTTTTTTCATTTTAATTCTGTATACTGGTTCATTGTGTAGTCTTTCTTGCACCAGGGTCATTAGTATTAACAACAAATTTAAAACATTTATCTGTAGTATCGAACCTCCTAAAGAAAATTTGTATCTGAAATTTTGATTTTATTAATGTTTAATTTACCTTTGTTTTGTTATGTTTTATTTTCCAGGTATATATTCATGTTTTACAGATGTTACAAAAGACTATTTACAAATTAATACATTTTAATATGTATATATATAGTCATCTTTAAAAGCTTTTACGATCTCAGAATATGCCTATAAAAATTAAACAGTGAGTAAGAATATGTTTAAATAACTTAATAAAACCTATAGAACATCCGCTCTTTTTTTATGCAAAGCATCCATTAGCGTGTATCCTTTCCACCATAGACATTTCAAAAGGCCATAAACATTTTCTCTTTACAAGTCAAGTCAAGAACAAAATTATTAATGCCTTCATTTCCTACACGAAGCTTTAACTCATTCGCTTGAAAAGGTTGAAACTAAATTTAATAAATACCATTGTCGCCCCTCTTGGAAGTATTCAAGGGATGCCTTTGTATGGGTCTGAATGCGAAGTTTCCCACCAGACAGTCCCCATAAATCAAGCTGCTGCCACGAGAAAATCGAAACTTTTCGTTTCGCGGCTTTTGAAACATTCGGTCGTTCTTCCTTCCAGCATTCCTTTCGCAATTAATTTCGCATTAAATCAAATCCCATTCAAATGCTATCCGAAACAAGAATGAAATGGACGGATTTCCGAATTATCGAGTTTATTTTTCCCCCGTTCCCCTTCATCTTCCCAGCTGCTGCCAAAGCAAAGCAACTTAATCTTGGACGATAAATCACAAGGCTTTGCAGCAAAACTTTGGCGTGGAGGACCGCCTAATAAGCAGTTTCTTTCTGGAAGTGGAAGTTGCTGCTTCAACTTCCACCACACTTGAGTTGATTTCGAGAATTTTCCACGAAAACGTTTACATTTGCCTCGAGACTGTCTCGTACTTCTTGTGTGATCATTCGATGTTATGGTTGAGTAATTAAATTTGGCTACCATTAATCTTAATTCGCACACTTTCACGCAGATTATTTTTGCCTTAATTCTCTCTTTTTAATGCTCTTGTTTCTGCGCTTAGTCAGAATTTGGTGGACCGGAAACTTTTCCGACCGAATGCTGTCTGCTTAAGAATTCAATCGCGCAGAAGAATAAAATTGCTGAATATCGTCAAACTTGTTGTATGTTCGGCAACATTTTTAATGACTAACCTTTTTGGATTTAAATAATCGCTAATTTTTTTGTTCATGCTTGTTTTTTTATGTGCATCGAGAAGAGATGAATAAGGTTAGCTAGTCTGATTTTGGAACTGCTACGGCTATATTCGAAAATAAGAGGGAAGCCGAGTTATGTCAAGGATAAGAGCAATAAATCTGCATGCAAAAATATCCTTCGGTTAATCTCGAATATGCAGTTGTAAAAGAGAACAATTAAAAAAATATAAATTTTTCAATAAAATTGACCGTCTTATGGCTCAGTGGCAACGGATGGATATTCAAACAACCGGCGGTTTTTTTTTGTAGACATTGTTTCATAAAACGAGGTGATTCGATGGCATTTGAGATGTTCAGCATCTTGCCTCGTTAGTTGGTCTACTACTATTACTCCAAACCACAGCACTGTGCCTAGAGCTTTGCCCCTATACAGTTTGGGGAATGGTGTTTATGAGAAATCTAACTGGTCTCTGTGGCGCTCTACAGTCATATGAGACTGGGACCTACAGCTTAAAGTGGATTCCGAATCACTAATAATATCCATATCACCGTCGGGTCTCGAACGCGAAACTTGTGGCACCGATCGCCAGAGCGCTAGACACTCCCCATTCAGGCCCCAAAATGGTTGAATGCCAACAGCCCGTGGTGTTCCCAGGTGGCCACCCTCCCACTTACTGACCATGCCTGATGATGATCGTTATTCGGACTACCTAGTGGAGTTATCCGAGTTTTCTTCCATACGATATGCAAATGCGGGGTAATTCTCCCTAAAGTCATCCTGGAAGGGACTGCCCTCTTTCTTCAGCGACACTAAGCCGAGTCAGACTTCTATCTACGGGGCCTCCATCACAATGGAAGCTGCCCTCCTTCCATGAGGGGATACAATTAGAGACATAAAATTATAAGATATATAAATTTTTGAGCAATTAATGCAGAACCAAATTAGCATGTTAAAGCAAGTTAGGATCATAACAGAGTAAATAATTAAAATGTTATTATTTAAATAATAGAAGAGCAATATTATTTTCTTACAAATGTAAACAGGAAAAATATAAAATAAAAATTTGAAATAGAAATTCCTTCTTTTTTAACTTTGTTAAAAAATATTCATTGAAAAATTGTGCATTCTTTGTGAAAAGTCTTCAGTCTTTGGTAAATTACGCTGAACAATCAAAATTAATTTCTTTCCTACATCAATATGTTATGTGAAATGACAAAAATTAATATTTAATATTTATTTTCTACAAAAATGTAATAATAATAATCAATTAATGAATTGAACCCAGCCTCATTATGATTGATAAAAATTATTCTTGAAAATTTGAGTTCCAAGTATCTCCGTACGCGGAACTCATTATACGTGAAAATTATTTTTGGTATCTCCATACCAAAAATAATTTTCATGTGACTATTTTTACTTTCAAGCATACCAAGCTATTTTTAAATAAAATGTATTTCAGAAAAAAAGCTGATTTTTTTTTTAAAACAGGCCAATAATTTTAGGCAATTATTTCCCCCCACGTGATCTACTTGTCAAGTTTCAAAGATTTTTTTTTTCCGTATAATTTTTAAGGCCGTATCTAAAAGATGATACTTTTAATAATGATGATGAAACTGGTTTTTAAACTCATATTTTTATCTCTTTGCTTAGATAAAATCTAAGATTGATATTTTTATGTTTGACTGAATACACAGAATATAAATGAAATTTAAAACAAACATTAGAGTTTTATTTTTATTTATATGCTTAATAATTACTTCAAATTGACTTTTATTGCTTTTGTGTGTGTCTGTGTGTGTGTGTGTGTGTGTGTGTGTGTGTGTGTGTGTGTGTGTGTGTGTGTGTGTTAACACACATTATTTTTTAATAATGTGTAATCAAATTAAATAAAAATTGGATATAAATTAGACATATTTTTCCGTAATTTGTGACTAATTGCTTTTTAACTTCCAATAACTGTTTTTAGAAAAATTTAGACAGTTTTAAAAAGAAAGAATATAAATTGTAAACTAATTATCTAAAGTAATTCTCAATATATCTCTAATTTATTCAAATTAAATAAAAAGAATATAAATTGAACATTTTTTTCCGTTATTTATGACTAATTGCTTTTCAACTTCCAAGACCTGTTTTTAAAAATTACAACATCTTTAAAGACGGAATAAAATTGTAAACTACCATCTTTTTATTTATAAAAATATTGTAACTTACAATTAAATAAATTACTTTAAAAAATTTTAATTGAACTATACTTCTAAAAATTATTTTTAGGGAAGTGCTTCCTACACGTCTCCTCTTACAAATATATATATGAGAACTTGTTTGGCCCTAGATAACATTGAACTTGTTGTAGTTTCCACAAATTTCTGAATTAGTAAAATGAAAAGTAATATAAAAGCTACATCAAAAAAGAATTCATTTTATTTCTTACAGGTCTATGAGAAACAAAATGAAATTTAAACTCTTTTAAAATTTACTTGAAATGCGATTGAAAATAAATTAATTTTTAAATCAATTATTGTATGAGTGACAAATAATTTTTTATTTTATAAAATTATGAGATCTTAAGGTTCTATTAATATTATTAAAAAATTAGCCACAGAATAAAAATATCTATAAGGTTATAAACATTTGAATATTTTATCACTTTTATGAAATTAACTCTAATATTAAAATAACTTATATTAAAAATAAATAAGCAAATCAATATAATCAAAATATCAACATTTATACAAAAATTTTTAAAACTCGAAACTCAAAAGTTGTCAAAAACGACTTTATATAGAGATAAAAATATTAAATAAAGAAAAATATGTTTAATTTTTTTAGAAAAATATTTTCTTTTTTATTTTTTTTTTTTTTTTTTTTTATTGTTGTGTCAATTTTTTAAGTTACATTTTTTTTTTCCTCATAAGCCATCAATTTTTTTTTTTATATTCGAAATTTTTTCTAAACTTTTATTTAATGAATGTTAGAAAAAAAAAAATTATATAATTTCCTGATAAGCTTCGGTTTAAATTTTTTTTTTTTTTTTTTTTTTTCATAATGTTTTTGTTATTATTTTTATAACTTTTTATAATATTTTTTTATTAAAGAAATTTTGCGTTTAATAAATTCGTACGCATATCGATCACTAGATGGCAGCATACGCAATAACAGTATTTTGGGAGAAAAATAAAGACTAAATTAAATTTAGCAGCTAATAAATCATTTTATTAGTTAATTTTTTTCTTAAGGCAACTGTTTTTAACAATATTTTATTTCAGCACTATTTACATATACGTAGAAAAAAATAAAAAATTGTTTTTAATTATAATTTTAAATATTATTTCTGTTCTGAAAATATATTCGATTTTAGCAAATGATTTTAAATAATTATTAAAAAGGAACATTTAATATAATTGGTATTATTGATATTTAATATAATTGGTATTATTGATATTTAATATCTTTTAATTATTTATAATGTATTTTTATTTTCAATTATTTATAATTCAATCTTATTTATTTACACATCCCGTAATGATATTATATGTCAATAAAATAAAAGGCATAAAATGTATGTCGAGGTCATATTTTCATGAAACTTAAGCGCATGAATGACTTTAAATACATACCAGTAATAATAAAAAAAAAAAGACACAGGGAATTGGAATAAAAAAAACATTGTGACAAAATGTGACAAAAATCATAGTTAAAATAGCGATTCTTATTTTCAAAATTAATTTTCATGCAGCAAAACATGACAAAATCAATAATGTAATATTATTCAAGTTGGTTTGTCTTATGTCATGATTTTTTTTTTTTTTTTTACTGTTTTCAAATGATGATCCAACTTTTTTTTTTTTTCCCATCAAAAATATTTTATAGATTTATTTTTATCTTAAAATAAATCAATGATTGTTAAAGCAATTTAATCATTATTTATTTTGGGTACTTAAATAGTAAATTATATTCATTTAATCGAAGTTCTGCAAGAAGTTTTTTCACAAACCTTACTTTTATAAGGTTGATATAGTTATAAACCTAACAATAATAACAGTTTATATAATTGCTATATAGTTTATATAGTTATAAACTTTTATAAGCTGTTTCACAAACCTTATTGCTAGTTTTTCAATTGGGTATCATGGTCGAAACCTATTAATTTTTAATTCATCATTTTTTTTTAATGTCATTTTTTCAATTCCTTCTATTAGCTCACGCTCTCCTATATATATCTTGTTCAAATAAATTTTTTGAACACGTAGTGGATGGCACTTGATGTTAATACAGTTTTTTTATCAAATATTAATTCAGTAATTAAATTTAATTAATTAATTTTAGTTTTTTTTAGATTTTAAATTGCATATATCTACCAAAAGTAAAAACTAAACTTAAAAAATGAATGAAAATTATTTATAAAGAACTTTTCTGCAATAGAGTGAAAAAAAAGTAGGAATTGACTTTAAAGTTGTTGTTTTTTTACATTACTTGTTTAATATCGTTTTTTATTTTAAATATAGAAAATTATAAAAATTATTTATCTCATTTCAGATTAATTACCTTGAAATGAATTTCTTAAGACGTTGATGACTGTATTACATTTGAGAAAACATTGTTAAATGCTCCTATCGGTGACTGCAAAATGAATGCATACTTCTCTAGTTTTCTAAACTGTTAATTCTTCAAAGAATATAAACTATATATTGAAATAAGAATTTTCTTAGTTGTCCGGATGAATCCAATGCAGAAATCTTTCAACAATTATGATTTAATGTATGACTCAACAATGCAATCATTTCATAATTTGATCATTCCATGACTTTGATTAATGTAATCATTTCATAATTTGATCATTCCATGACTTTGATTAATGTAATCATTCCATAATTAAATCAGGACCAGTGATATTCACAAAAATAAATTCAAAATTTTTTTTTTTTGAGATAAATAGAAGTCTGTTGATAAAAGATAAAACATGTTCATGCATGATAAATAAATATTTGTAAACAATTTTCAATTTTTATATTTGTTCTTGTGTTTCCTACTCATAAGTAAATATTAAGTTATAAGAATACTTTTTTTCACATTCGTATATGTTTGATGTTAAAAAAGAAATACTCTTTTAGCTGTCCAAATCTTTTTCAAATAACATTTTGTTAATCCAAACGTTTATCATTATTATTATTATTATCTCAAAAAATGCGACATTTCTAAGAAAATAATTTTGAATTTTGTAGATTATTTTTAGAAATTAAGTCATATTATTAACGGTAGATGGTAGACAGCGTTGACGCAATACTACTGTGTCCAAAATATAAGACCAATTTTCGATTTAAAGTTCCGGGGCTTATAGAATTTTATTTATTTTTATTTATTTATTTATTTTTAGGTTGCTAGTGCACTATGCTTGATATCTGTGTGAAATATGGCGTCAAAATATTCATTAGTGTTTGAGTTACGCTTGGCTTTGAGAGACGCTAAAACTGATTCCCGAGATTTTTGAAATGTCTGAATTAATTGCTCAAAGAACTTATTAGTGTTTGCAACTTGCATTAAATTTTGTTTGCGGAAACGTATAGAATGTTGCTGAAAAAGCATTCACCTCCGTGAGCATTCGTGATCGGAAAGAAAAGTGGTATAAACAGTTCAAAAGAAGGCAAAGTTTTAACGCATTGAAGACGAAAAGCCCTCTGCTCAACCATCAGCCTCCGGAGACACCGTTTTGAGTCGATTGAAGAGATTCAACCTGAATCGCTTTGAAGGGCATCCCTGCCGATGACGTTTTAGCATGCGTTAAGGATTGGAAAAAACATTGGCATAAGTGCATTTTGTCCGGAGGGGATTACTTTGAAGGCGATGAGTTTTCTTAAATTTTGGAAGAATAAATAAAGAGTTTTTGAAAAACAAAAATAATGGATCTGACTTCTTTGGGCACAGTAGTTTCTGTCGTAATTGCTGCAAGGTAATGCTTTGATGAATGCAGATTCTCTCGACCTAAATGAAATTCCTTATTTTGTTATTCATTTTAACTGACTTCTAAGTTTTTAATAAAATAAGTAAAAAATTAAAATAAACAACATCAATTCAAAAACGGGATAGTTACCAGATATCTAAATTACTACGGTCTCCAAAGAATAACAAACCAAAAAAAAAAAATATATATTGAGTATATGTAAATGCGAATGATTTAACAGGAAAATTGGGTGAATTTAAAAATGTTCTATGCGGAATTGAAATAAATAGTGAAAACAAAAGTAATAATTTTTGGAGGTCATTGCGATGATTAAAAAACATTATTCGCGAATGTCCAACTTTCATTGCTGCTGATATACATTCCAACTTTCATTATTGACATACACTTGGCCATATTCTTATATTGTGGTTTAAAGAGACATACAAAAAGCTCAAAAATTACTCAAAGAATTAAAAAAAAAAATTACTCAAAGAATAAAAAAAAAAGGAACCAGCTGAAGAGTGTGCAACCTTGATTCTTCCGTAATTGCTGTCGAGTATTTAAGAAATGCTACAATTAATAATCGCACTTTCATCCATTTACCCATACTGGTACTTCTACCTTTATTGAAAGAATCCTTGCGTTAAGTATGGGAATTAATATGACGCCTAGCAAAAACAAACTTGGGAATCAAAAGTTCCCAGTTTTGCTGTGGATTTCCAAATAGATGAAGTACTTTGGAAAGACATTTCCTTTTTAATTGTCTCAGATTCGGCAGTGCCATTTTAGATTTACGATATGGGACGATATTTTAGAATGGACGATATTTTGCATATCGGTTACGAAAAAGACTACGCATTTATTGGATTAAGCTGCTACGAAGAAACGCCATTTAATAAATTGAAAGCGGTGGAAACTATAAAAAATAAATAAATAATAACGAAAATTTTGTAAAGGCGAAAACGGTTAGGAGACTCGGTTAATGAAGGAATTTTTTATTCTTTATTGGAAATAAAGGAAGGTAAAACTATTCTACTGATTATCAATTTTGGATGTAAGGAAATAACATTAAAAGAAATTAGTGGCGGAGGTTAAGTCAGAACTAAGTTTAAATCTTTAAATTTGCTTTATGATAATCTTTCCATGGAATTATTAAACATGGAATTCCATGGAATTATTAGAGCAACTAATGTAGAGCGAAATCCTGTAATTTTAGATCAAATAAATTTTAATAAAAACTTAACTGAACAGCAAGAACAAGGCATTGTTAATTTGTTAAAAGAGTATAGAGACTGCTTTGAATTTAACGTATCGGGGTTAAATGTACAGGATACACAAAAATGGACATTAAAGAAGTTGAAGGTTTCAAACATGCATAAATGAAGCCATATAAAACAAATGCAACAAAAAGAAAAGAAATTAAAGAGAATATTAATGAGTGGGAAGAACATGATATTGTGAAAGAAGTATGTTCACCATACTCAAGCAATGTTCTTTTAGTTGCCTAAGAAAATTAATGAAAATCTATTAGTTATTGATTATAGAAAATTAAATAATCAAACGATAAAAGATAAATTTCCCCTCTTCAAATCCTATGGCGTATTAGAACATTTACACGATTATAATCTGCTTACGGTTACCAATTTGTTTTAGATCTATTGCGTATTTGATGATAAACTTTTCTTTCGAAAGATATTTTCAGAAACCAAGAATATTTTTTTTTTTAGTACGATCTATTTTCTGCCTATTTTCCACCTTTTTTCTCATTATTCATATGCTATATTTGTTTGCATCTAAAAATTGGTAGATTGATATTTCATTCACATATCATCTTACTTTTATATCCTGCAAGATTTTCCATGTATCTCTTAAAAGTTCAAAGGCGTCCAAGATGCAAGAAAGTTCAAAAAATATTGGAATTAATGGACTGAAATATAATAATAAATCTATTTATAAGCACCCTCTACATTGTAACATCATCGAAATACTTTTGAAATTTCTTTATTGATTATAAAACATCAATTTATAAATTTATTTTTTAATAAATTTTTCAAAGACATTTTTCGAGCACCCTCTGTATTCCAGTGTGGATAAAAATTTAAATTTGCGATTCATTTGTAAGTATAAAAATTCATTGATTTATAGATAAGTATAGCAAATATTAAAAATATAGCAAATTTTCAAGTATATATAGATAAGTATAACAAATTCATTGATAAGTATCGCCCTTCATTGATAAGTATAGCAAATATTAAAACTATAGCAAATTGTCATGTATATATGTAATATTAGTGTAATTTACTTGCATTTGTACTCATCTAAATCACTGTAAACGACAAAAGAAAACTTAAATGGATCTTTTTACAAAGTCACATCAATTTGTTGAATATATTTAAAAACTTCTAAATATCACATTAATTTTCTGAGAATTTTTGGTGTATTATAAAAGTTATGTTTTTTTAACTTTTTACTTTGCCTTGTCATGATTGAAGAAAGTGGGTCGACTACTATTTGTCCAGGAAAATATTTCATCAATTATTTTTCCATAAGGAAACGTGGTCTCTGGAGAAAAAAATTATACTTTGGGTGTGACTCACATAGGAAGGAAATATGACACAGTTTTTAGCTTTTTTATTTAGGTTTTGGTATATATGAAAAGACAACATGATTTTTTTTTTTTTAATTTGTTAATCGTATTTCACTATAATTTTATCCATGACCTGGTAAGTTAAAATTATTAAATATATACCATTATTCTGAAAAAATTTAAAAATTCAGACAATTCACTTTTTTTTTTTTTTTATGTAAAGCGAACTATTAAATTTAATTCCTTTCTTTATAAGTTTTTTTTTTTTTTTTTTTTAGTACTTTGTAAACCTTGCATAACATTTTTTATGCTTACCGAATTTTTATGGGGTTTTTAGTAAAAGATGAATTTGAAGTGTAATATCATGAACTATTATCGATAGCAATACATAACTGTTGATAATGAAAATATTATTTCTACAAATTCAATTACTATGAATAATACTTAATCGAACTAAAAAAAAAAACACTGTAAAAAAAACAATATTTTTAAAAACAAATTATATAAGAGCTTCATCTTAAATGGAGTTATTTACCATTTATCATAAACAATGCAGATTTATTTTAAATGCTGTAGCATAAATGTCAAAAATACAAGAAACAGAAATGGCCCAAGAAAAACATACTTTAAAAAGGAATAATAATCCTGAATGGCAATACAAATGCCAGAATTTTAATTAAAAAATTTTAATTAAAATATTTCAATCATAAATTAACCCTAATTTAGAAAATTTTATCATCATTAAAATATTATATTTGTATTATGAGCCAACGAAACGAACCACTTTTTTTTACCACTACAATTTTTCATTTTCATTATATTTAGAAGGATTCGTTCATATTTAGTATGATGAACTTTGGCATATTTTTTTCTATTGACAAATAGTCCAATTATTATTTGTGTATTTATTTATTTATTTGCAAGTTCCTGTAAATTATTTATTTTATTTTAAATTATCATTATGAGGAAACAGGAATAAATCTATGTTATAATCAAAATGTAAAACAGCTTGTTTTTTTTTTTTTTTTTTTTTTTTCCCATGCTCCAACAACAATGTTTTAGTTTTTTTTTTTTTTTTTTTTTTAAATCAACCCACATTTTATAGTTTCGGTAGTAATTGTAAGACTTAAGACAAAAATTGTAAGACTGCAGCAAATAGACAGTTTGACAGTCTAATCACAAGGTAAAACACTTCTCTACTCAGAAAATTAACTAACCATTCCACTCAAGGTAAGGGGAAAGAACCTTTGAAGACTGCGACTTTAAAGTACGCGATTTTTCCCCATCTTTTTACTGCACCAGTAAATTTATTTACAACTATCAGATTCTATCTTGAGTTACCTAGTTTCAGTTAGCAGGATAATATATATATAAATTAGATAAGTTATATTGTCTAACGCTCAGTGCTTCAGGTTTCGGTTTCGATTTCCAGCAGTGCCATGGATGCTTATTGCAGTTCGAAATCTACATGAAACAGGGAGTCCCGGTTTAGTGTGACTGTTGAGAGTTGGGCGTAGGGCTAACAATTCTACCCAGTAAAAAGAACACATCTCTTTGTTTGGAAATCTGCCAGTGCACAGACGGCCTTGGCCCACCATGGGGCTGTTGCGCCAATGAAGAAGAAGTTATAATGTAAAAAGTATCAGTGAAGAATGTTTAATAATTATTACTCTTTTTGTTTATCAATCTCGTAGGTCTAGTACTTATAATAGTCTTCCTGTCTATTATAAGTACCAGACCTATCTAAGCAGAGAAACTATTATAAGGCTATTATAAGCATAGAAACTTACATTCACTCATAGGATGTAATGCAAGGCATCTATGGATACTTGATAAATGCATCAATATTATTTAATTTACAAAACTTCACCTGAAATTCTTCTATTCAAATAATATTATCAGTATTATTATTATTATTATATTAATATCATTATTATATAATTAATATAATCTCCCTTCAAATAATATATATCAAATATATATCTCGTCAAATAATATTATTTCCGCCTTCTAAGCAGCTAAAATATTAGAGAGAGTTTTTGCATAACGTTTTTATCGTCCGATATTTTTTCTCTCTAGTGCGCATGCTCATAGGAAACATTGTACTATTGCTCCTGTATATCTGTAATATTGCACTACTGCGATTTAAGGTAAGTTTATCAAAATGCTTTCAAATCGCATGCGCAGTCGTGCAATATTACTGATATGCAGGAGCAATAGTACAATGTTTCCTATGAACATGCGCACTAGGGAGAAAAAGATCGGACGATAAAAACGTTCTGCAAAAACTCTCTATTATCAATGTTAAATAAATTCATTGATTTGTTTCATTGATTCCTTCACTATTATCATTATAAAGTATTACTTGTATTATAAAAATTACAGGTTTTTGTTTAATTAAAAGGTACTAATTAAATATTTTGTGATTTTTGGTAACGCCCCAAACTGTAATTGATACAAAAAATTAATAATGTTAGCTATGCAAGGATAAGAAATGAACATACAAACACAACTACTATGACATCCTGACAGATAATTATACATCAAAATGCCATAAATAAAAATATTTATTAGTTGATTATATAAATTGGTTAAAACCTACTAAGATAGTTTTTGAGATCTCTGATAATATTATTTGAAGGGTCGATTTCCAGGGAAGCTTTGTAAACAAGATATTATTGATTTATTTATAAATTATCTAGAGATGCATTACGTGTTGTGTATGACTAAGAAGTATATAGACATATATTTCTTAGAACGCCAATTTTCATTGATCATCGCCAAGGTGGGAAAAAGAAGCACCTTCTGAAAAGAATAGAAAATAGAATAGAATATTATAGAATAGAATGGGCTATTGTTACTCTGCGTCCGTAGCTTATCTTCAAACTACACGCACCTCCTGGGTAGTGATAATATAATCATATAATATATATGATAATATATAATATGATCATAATATATAAGGGTAATAATAACACAATAAATATATCTGGGTAGTATAATGATAATAATGAATGAAGCAATGAATTTGTTTAACATTGATAATATTTTAGCTGCTTAGAAGGCGGGAATAATATTATTGACGGGATATACACTCAAGAGCCAAAACATTATGACCACCGCTACATTTTGCAATGAACTCGCCTGGATGACATGTCATCCAGGCAGTTCATTTTGATCGGCACGTGATCGGGTGGAAGTGGTGTTTAACTGCTGCTGGAGAGTCTGAAGAATCATTCTTTCACTTACTTCTGTGTGTGATGGGAAAGGCTGGGGATCTAAGCGACTTTGATAGAGGGCAGATTGTAATGGCTCGGAACAAGTATTTCCGAAACTACATGACTCGTGGGTTGTTCGCGATCTACAGTTGTTAGTACTTATGCAAAGTGGATGAATGACGGTGAAACCAGCAGTAGACGACATGGTGTTGGACGTCCACGCTATCAAAGAAAAAGGTCGTCGGAGACTGTCTCGCATGTTGAAGCAAAACCGGATCTAGACAGTGGCTCAGCTGACAGCCCAATACAATGCAGGGCCAAGTAGAATAGTATCGGAGCACACTGTTCAGCGGACACTGTTGGATATGGGGCTACGCAGCAAACGTCCCACTTGTGTGCCTTTGCTGACCAAGCATCATCGCCAACTGCGCATGCGCTGGGCCGGGAACATCGTGACTGATTCATGGATCAGTGGAAGAGAGTTGCCTGGTCAAATGAATCACGGTTTGTCATTCATTACGCCGATGGCCGTTCCGCCGTCTTCCAGGTGAACAGTTGCTCCCTCAATGTACAGTAGGTCATACACACGCCGGTGGGGGCGGTATTATGCTTTGGGGGGACGTTCTCTTTGGCGTCTCTGGGACCCGTGGTTGTGGTAGAGCAGACCATGAATGCTACAGGGTATCTGAACATCATTGCGGACCAGTTGCACCCTTACAGGGACTCTATTTTTCCAGCTGGAAATAGAATGTTCCAACAGGACAACGCCCCTTGTCACAAGGCTAAAATTGTGTTGGAGTGGTTCCAGGAACTTGATGCTGAATTCCAGTTAATGTCCTGGCCGCCTAACTCACCGGATCGCAATCCGATAGAACACATTTGGGATGTCCTGCGACGCCAGCTCAGAGTTCAAAGACCACCAATTCGCAATATCTCGGATTTGCGTGACCGTTGATTAAACATCTGGTACAATCTGTCTCCGGCCATCTACCAAGGACTTCTGGCATCCATGCCAAGGCGGGTGGAGGCTGTGTTGCGCGCCAAAGGTGGGCCAACTCGTTATTGACAAGTGGTTATAATGTTTTGGCTCTTGAGTGCATATTTCATATATATTATTTGAAGGAAGATTATATTAATTAGTGCTAAGTGAGTAACGTCGGTGCAGCACTTTGCCTTAAGGCATCAAAGAAAACTGTCTAAGTGTTTGCCAGCTGCATTAGAATGAAAAATTATAGAGTAGAATAGATTTTATAGAATTTTAATTTTTATAGAAGAAAGAATATAAAAAACGGCAACTTTGTAACTTACCATAAATTAAAAAAAAAAAAAAAACAATCCAGCTTTAAAGAATTATCAACGGATATTTGATTTATAGCGTTAAGTGTTAATTAAATAAGCTTTTATAAACTATATTTTGAGAATATTAAGTCAGTAGTAATTTAACTGTTTAATTGGCAAGCATTATTTTTCAAATTTTAATGTAAATAAAAATAATTTTGCAACAAAAATCTTGTTTATGTCTTATAATGACACCATACGACAAAAAATTACATTTTTTGCTCATGATCACACAATAGCAATAAGAAACTAATAGTATCTACTAGCTGTGTTAAACTTTCAACTTATACTATTTTATTCTATGCTATTTTGTTCCTTTTTGCCATTCTATGATGCAATCAAAATGGAGGAAACAATTAATTATTCATCACCTCGTTGTGTATTAAGCAGTTTTCCTCCAAATCAAGTAGTTGCAAGAAACAAATTAATATTTTATCCTTTAATAAAATCAGACTTATAATAAAAGCTTAATTGGTTGCTTATGGTAGCAGTAAAATTTCTTGACTTGCACGTTATCAGCACCAAAAGCCATGAACACAGAACTTGCCAATGTTGTATCGTAAGTTGTATCAGCACTTGTTTTACATAGAAGTTTGTGGTATGTATTTGTGGTTTTTACATTCTACTAAAAAGAATATAAAAAACACAACTTTGTAAATTATCATGAATTTTTAGAATTAAAAAAAAAAATCCAGCTTTACAACTGACCATCAACGGACGTTTAAATTAAGTGTTAATTAAATTAACTTTCATAAACAGAATATTAAACCAATGTTGATTTTCACTGTTTAATTGGCAGTATTATTTTTCAAAATTGAGTCACATAATTGAGATCACACGAGAAATTTATGTTTAAAATGAATAAAAATTGTGCTACGCAAAGATAATAATTTATGCATAAATAATAAATTTAAAAGTGGGTTTGCACCGGATACTAAAATCTCACATCAAAGAACGCCAGCCAATCGGAATACTGATCTGCCTACTTAGACCTCCAATTGGATGGATTCTATGATGTAAAATTTTATATTAAAATTACCATCTTTAAATCTCACTTTTGTTAACTTCACATTTTTTGGCGACGTCTTGAACTTCATACCAAGGCATCTTGACAACATATGATAAAAAGAATGGGGTCTGCCTGAATGGCCGAGTGGCTAGAGTTCGGTATTACAGGTTTCGGGTTCGAGTCCTTTAATTCGGGGTTTCCACTTTAATTTCGAATCCATGGAATGTTTGTCGTTGTTCGGAATCCACTTTAAACCGTAGGTCTCGGTCTAATAGGATCGTAGATCGTTGCGGGGGCATTGTTACTCTGCGTCCGTGGCTTATCTTCAAGTTACAAGCCCCCCTGGGTAATGCAAAGTGAGTAACGTCTGTGCAGCGCTTGACTTAAGGCATCCAAGACAGATGCCTAAGTGTTTGCCAGCTGCATTAAAAACAAATGATAAAAAAATCATCTACAGAAAAAGAATCGCTCTTTTGGTTTAAACTTTTAGCATATTTAAATGGTTAATTGAATAATGCGAAATTCGCACTGATGCTTCCTCCGGTACTTTCCCTTTTTTCGACAAAGTAAATTCCGCTTGGAAAATTCCACCCAAGCATGACTGGTATGCCGCCAAGTACCCTGGATTGTCCTCGAGTGCACTTGCTGCCCAAGAGTTGCTCAGACTGCTTTATCTAGACCAGGGGTGGCCAACCCAAATGATCTTGCGGGCCACTTTGGAAATGCGTCCCAACTCCACGGGTATATAAGATATATATATCCCCACATTAGATTTTGACCCACTATAAACATGTTTTAGAGTGAAAAATTGAAACATAATGAGTTATTATGCTTGTGTTTACTATTATTCTTATAGATAATATATAATATATCTATGTTTACAATATAGATGATATATAGTAAGCATAGATAGCATGCATCTGTTATGATAGATGTGCGTTTAGTATCATAATAATAAGGATACTAAACTCACACTGTAAAGAAATATATAACACTAAAAAGGAAATATAAAAATATATAAATATAAACGAAATAAAAAATGAACCCTTAAAAATATTTATTTTACTAGTGCGATATTTGCTTGTCCACTCTTTCATTTAGAATTTGCAAATCGATCTCAGTTTGGGTATTTGCACATCGTAATGGGTGTTGCAGGTTAGCGTCCGTAATGTTTGAGCGTGTTTTGTGTTTGATCAATTTCATTTTAGAAAAAAAAATGTTCGCAGGTGTAGGTTGAACCAAAAGTTCTAATAAGTCTGGTTTGCTCTACTATCAACAATCAACTGTTCGTATCTAAGGATGGTCATTGCGTCGCTTAAAGTGAAACATAGAACCTTTTATATTAGATGTTCCAAGATGCGCGCGAAATTAGCTCGCAGAATATTCTGTGAGAATATTCTATATTATTCTGCGAACTCATAAATAAAACAGGCAATAACTGTCATATATTCGCAAGAATATTATTTTAAAATCAAATTTAATTTTTTCTTATTATTTCGACAGTTAATTTTTGAATGTTTGGAAGCACACATTTTATTTTATTTTTTTTTTAATGCATTTGGTTTTCACTACTTTAGACCTTCTAAAATAAATATATTTTGTAAAAGTGTAATAAATCTCACGGGACGGAAAATATTCAAGACAGGCCGCGGGTTGGCCACCCCAGATCTAGGCTAAGGACTGGCCACATAAAGAGTTTAACCTTCAAGGGAAATGTGAAGACTTGCGCCTATTGCCACTGCTCAGACATCGCTTCTCTCTCTCTCTCTCATATCATTAATTATACTGGTGCCTCTGTGTGGTAGCTGTTGAATGAGGGAGAGATTGCTTTTGATTTATTATTGCGACAGGATCTTTTGGACTTGGTTTAGTGGGCCTAAACCAGGTAAATAACAACAACATAAAGTAAAATATAATTAAATTTAAAAAATATACTTTTAAACAATAATTTGATTTTTGTTGATGCTTTTATCTAAGAAGTTCTTGACATTTGGATTGGTCTTTCATTTTTAATACACATTTTAACTTCATTTAAAAATATCAAAGGAAGGTAAATTTAATTCATCGGCCGAATTATGTATAGTTCTAACACTTTTTAATATTAATAATTAATAGAGAGTAATATCTAAAAATTAGGCATTTGGTGCATCGGGGTGCGATTGTGCATGTGAATTTTGTTTCATTTGTACATAAAACTTACAAAAGACTAGTTTTAAAAATATATTTAATCAAATTATAGTTTAAAATTATAGCCTGATAGCCGAGTGACTAGCGCTCTGGTGCTCGATACCACAGATTTCAGGTTTGAGCCCAGGCGGTGCCATGGATGCTTGTAGTGGTTCCGAATCCACTTTACGCCATTGGTCCATGTCTGATGGTAGAACATTGGGCGTAAGGCTGACAAACCTACCCCGTAAAAAAGAAAGCATCTATTATCTCTAAATCTGCCAGTAGGCAGACGGCCTTGGCCTACCATAGTGCCAATAATGATCGATGAAAGTTTTTTATGCAGTTAACTCCTTATAATTTTCAGCCCTCTAAAATAATTTGCAATTATTTTGAAGGCAGGTAATTTTCTTTGCAAAACTGTAAAATTTTCCACTTTTACCTTCATAAAAAAATTTACATTTAAAAAAAAATTGCTTAACAATATAGGAGAAAAAAACGAATAAATTGATTGCACTGAAGATTTTCCGCATTCAAAACACATGAAATTTGTAAACCAAATTAAAAAACAAAAATTGGAATAATATTTAAAAAAGTTAATAATAAAAATTAAGAAATAAAGC
Source organism: Caerostris extrusa (assembly GCA_021605095.1). NCBI lineage: Eukaryota > Metazoa > Arthropoda > Arachnida > Araneae > Araneidae > Caerostris > Caerostris extrusa. The sequence goes on along the minus strand of BPLR01000752.1, from coordinate 82,528 downwards.
AAGAACTCAGAATTGACTATAATTAGAATTTTTTTTTTTATGATTTTGTACTCATACAATAAATAAATTGAATCACAAATAAAGTCAATATTTATGGTGACAATATTTTGAACAATAACGCAACAATGTGGCCTAATGAAAAAATTGGGAACCACTAACTGGAAGTTCACGTAAATAAGAGGTATTGCTGTAAAGTTAACCCTTTGCACTCGAGGGCTCCGGGTGGAGCCATTTAAAATTTGTCTTCAAGCTCGAGGGCTCCGCTACAGAGACAATGCAAATAACAACATAAATAATGCGTTTCTTTTAATGCGTATATCAAACTTACATGTGAATAGGATCTTTTCACTAAAATCGCTTTGAGTTGCTGGTAATATGAATGAAAAAAAAAAAACTTTGAGTGCAAAGGGTTAACTTTTGTCAACAACAAGAAAAAACACACCAAGTCGAAACCAGTATAACGTTCGCAAAATTCGCCCCATTTGACAGTTTTTGTCGGATCCATCGAAATTCCGATTGATTCCTGAAAAGGCTTTGTCCACCTCTATTGAAAATTCAGAATCTAGTTCCAAAGTCAGCTACTGTAGTGCTGCTTGGCTCTTTTTTTTACAGGGTACAAAAGTTTTCTCCCCCAAACTGGTTACGGGGGCAAGGAAGGGCAAAAAGTTTCTATAATGCTTCGAAAAATAACCTGCGGGAAGAACAGTTCCTTAAAAAGGATTGTAAAAGGGTGGGGTTTATTCTATAAATAGAACCGACATCGAAGGGTAAACAGCTGCAGATTAAATAAGAATAATACGTATACTAAGAACATTGATTCTGTCTAACATTATCTACCCTTATTACTATTATTATTTCCTTGCAATAATTTTATGGCATCGACAACTGGTCCTTAATTGTACCGAATTTAAACTTAAATTCTTTTAACTTTAATTTAATTTTTATTTTTATTCAATTCCTTCTATTAGCTCACACTCTCCCTATATATATCCATGTTCAAATTTTCAATCATTCATAAAATACTTTTTATTCATCCAGTCAAGTTCAGATACACTTTTTTTTTTTTTTTTTTTTTTTTAACTTGTAGTGGATGACACTTGACGTATAATAATTATGACATCAAATATTAATTCAGTAAATACATTTAATTAATTAATTTTAGTTTTTTTTTTAGATTTAAGTTGCATGTATCTACCAATAGATAGCGCCAGATAAACTTAAAAAAAATGAATGAAAATTATTTATAAAGGAGTTTCTGCAATAGAGTGAAAAAAAAAGTAGGAATTGACTTTAAAAAAATTTTTTTTTATATTACTTGTTTTATATCTCACTTTTATTTATTTCTAGTATTTTTTTAATTTTTTAGAGTACCATTTATTTAATTTTTTTGAAACTTTATCTTTTATCTAATAGTAACATTTAAGCAGCCAATTAAAAAATTGTAAATTTATTTATGAATTAAGACGAAGAGGTTAAGGGGTCTTCCATTGGTATTCCGCAATCGGTACGCCAGTTGCTAGATTCTGTCTAAATTTTAAAGATATTTTTCTGCTTTATAAATTTATTATTAAAAATATTATTTTAATTTTATAAACTTGCAATATATAGAGTTAGCATAAATAATTGATCAGATTTAAAAACTTGGTATTTTTAAATCTAGTTCATATAATATAAGTATTAAGAAAAATATTCCAAATTTCATGATGCGCGCGCATCTTGAAACATCTAATATAACAGGTTTTACGTTTCACCTCAGTGACCATCCCTAGATATAGTTTATTGTTCATAGCAGAGCACACCCAACTCTTAGTTGAAGTTGTTAGTGCTTTTGGTCCCACTTACAAATGCGAAGGTTTTTTTTTTTTTTTTTTTGTTCCCCTAAAAATGAAATTGACTAAACACAAAACATGCTCAAACATAACAGACGCTAAGCTGCAACACCACCAATTACGTTGTGCAAATACCCAAATTGAGATCGATTTTCAAAAGCTAAGTGAAAGAGTGGAGAAACAAATATCGCAGAAGTAAAATGAATATTTTTTAAAGATTTCATTTTTTTTATTTCGTTTATATTTATGTTTTTTTAAATTTCCTTTTTAGTGTTATATATATTTTTTTACAATGCTCGTTTAGTATCATTATTTTTATATTATCTATGTTTCCATGTAAAAAAATTATAGTAAACAATAATAACTCATAATGTTTCAATTTTTCACTCCAAAAGAATGTTATAGACATTTTTTTGTCAAAATCTAATATGGGGATATATAATTTTATATGAGGCCCGCGGAGTTAGGATGCATTTCCAAAGTGGCCCGCAAGATCATTTGGGATGGCCACCCCTGATCTATTGCGTAATCTAGATCATTGCATTTTATGGCGAAACAATCACATGGTTGAAGTGATGTGTCACGTGGTGTGTCATGTGATTGGAATTCTGCAACAGTTTTACAATTGATAGAATAAATTGAATCGTATACTTTAGAAGAGTATCCTGTTAGCATTTAATTCGTTTTCATATTTCTTTTTGGTTAAAAATATAACTATTATTGGCTGGTGAGTGATTAAATTAACAAACAAAAGCAGAATTTTAAAATTTGATGCCGTCTCACTAAAACTAATTTTTAACAAACAGTCTTCCGATTAATTTTTTTTTTTTTTTTTATCCATAAAAGAAAAAGAATTTTTTTTTTAAATAATCTAATCATTTTTGCTATATTCTATAGAATTCTATAGATTTATAGTTATTGTTATTTTTTTTTTTTATTCTATAAATTTTTATATATTCTATAGATATTTGCTATAGAATTCTACAGATATATAGTTATTGTTATTTTATTTATTTTTATTCTATAACTTTTTATATATTCTACAGACTTTATGCGGAAAAAAAAAAAAAGTTTACTGTTTTGGTTCAATGGCAAACAATCATGCAAGCGTGTTAAAAAAGAATTAGTTTTGCAAATGCTTGTAAGTTCAAAAAACAACAGTTGTCCTTTAAGAAAATTAAAAAATAAAACCGCAATTAGAATATTTGTTTTTGAAAAAATCTACTTACAGCCTTTGTGAGGAAAAAAATGAGATTGCATTTTTAGAATATACAAGTTTTTATAAATTTATGGAAGATTATCTTTGAAACAGTCTGTTGCATACTAAGTAAAAGCTAAACAAAACGGAAAAAAAAAGGAATGCACAAAATGAAAAGAAAAACAATTAATATAAATTAAAAGGACGCGTTTCTGTTATGCAAAAAATTTCTGTGGTAATTTAAGGTTCTTATATACTCCATAAAAATAAAATCTGACAAAAAATCATATTAATAAAAAATATAAACTGATTAACTATTGCTACATTCTTCTACGTGCTTTTGCACAGTTTCTGTGATTTATTCGAATAATATAACTTTTTGTATCAGCAAAACTAAGATTTATAATTGTAGGTTTTTATATAATAATCAAAAATAATAAAGTTTTGAAGGATTATTTATTTAACAAATCATACATGACAGCAAAGGGAAAAAAGTTTTCCTTTATATTATTCACGTTTTAATTGCATTGAAAAATAAATATTCCTTGTACTTATAACAGAATAATTAATTGATTGTTTATACACTCATGTCCATAAATTAAGGATAATGAAGTTCAGGCAAAGAAAGAGACAGAAGCAAAACAAATTTGACTTATTTGTAAAGTCTATTTATTAAACAAAAAGGTAAAGAGCAAAAAAGATGCTATATGTTTGACATAATTAATAAAATTGCGATTTTTACTCCTGGAGCAAATTTCACCTATTTACAAAAAACAGTATAACATGGTTAGTATGATGGTTAATATGGAGTATGTCTCCCGGACGATGCAATACAGGCCTTAGGCCTTAAACGCCTAGGCATGCTGAGTAGCAAATTATCAATCTGATCTTGGGGAATATTACACCACTCATCAAGCAATGCCCTCCGAAGTTCCGGTTGACAGATGGGAGGGGATTGACGGGCTGCAATTCGTCGGCCAAGCATATCCCACATGCTCTATTGGATTCAAGTCCGGTGAGTATGCTGGTCAATCCATACCGGTGATATCCTCCAATTGAAGGCATTCGTCTACAATGTTTGCACGGTTAGGACGGGCGTTGTCATCCATAAACAGAAATTCAGCACCCATGGCGCCCCGAAACAAACGTACATGTTGTTCCAGAATGACATCCCGATAGATGTGGCCTGTCATCGTTACACTCTGAACATGCAGGTCAGTTCTGGAACCAAAAATAATTCCTCCCCAAACGAGCCATCCTGCACCACCGTAACGGTGTCGTTCAATGGTGTTTTCTTGGTGGTAACGGGTATCTGGCGCTCTCCATATGAAAGTCCGGCGAGAATCAGATTGCAAACTAAACCTGAACTCGTCGGAAAACATCACACAAGACCACTGTTGCGGTGTCCACAATGCATGCTCTCTACTCCAGGTTAATCGCAGGCGACAGTGTGTTGCGGTAAGTGGAACACATCTGACAGGCCTACGAGCATATAGACCAATGTTCCCTAAGCGTCTGTACACGGTGTGCTTTGAAACTGTCGTACCGGTAGCTGAAGAGGGCTGACGAGACAGGTCTGATGCTGTGCTCCGTCTGTTTCTTTTGGCAGTAACTGCTAAATACCGGTCCTCATTCGGCGTTGTAACTCGGGGGCGACCTGTGCTGTAACATCTACTCCCATTACCATCATCTTGGAATCGTTGCCAAAGCCTGGAGATGACACTCTGGGCGATTCCAAGTTCCTCGGATACTTCCAGCTGGGTACGTTCCACATTCCAGTCGTCCGATAATTCTACCACGTAAAAAATCATCCAAATGGTTCCTTTGTGCCATAACTATGCGGTTATTGCACTGAAAGGCTTTTAAAGCGCTTGTGAACAATTTTACTTCTTTGCCACCATTCCTTATATACCCCTCTCTTACACTCGTCATTGTGACGTACTATCCGCGCCATCTGGTGGTTTCCTGTAATTTGCATATTCTTCTTCAAGAGGTGTGTGATAATTCTAAAGGTGAAATTTTATTTTAGAGTTCAATTTCTGTGCGATTCTGAATTATCCTTAATTTATGGACATGAGTGTAATTAAATATACGTTTGATTTATAACTCGTGACAAAAATCTCTCTCTCTCTCTTTTTTTTTTTTTTTTTTTTTTTTTATATAAAGATAAAATAAAATTAGTAGTTTATTAGTATAAATTAGTAGTAAGTTTGCTTTCCTATTATTTCACAATACAAAATTATATTTTTAATTACTGATTGCTCATTTATCATCAAAGCATTGTTAATAACTACTGGGTTTTTAATTTGTTATTAATTTTTTTTTTAATAATCCGTTTGTTTCTTTATTACTAATTTAACATTTTTTATATTATTTAGACGTGAAATGAGTGAATTTTTTAAAATTGCCTATTTGAAAAACGCCGATAAAGACGATAATAATAATAACAAATAATGAGTATTAGTATTATATTCTGCTTTCTATATATCATGAGGGTTTCTATCTTGATATTTTATATTTAAATATTGCCAAACGCTTGTTTCCATTTAAACACGAAAATTTTATTAAACACAATTCTTGTTTAATAATACTTTCTTTTTGTTTATTTCCGATTCAATAGTACAATACTTAACATCCTCCATTATTAAATGAATATCATTCTTTTCATTATATTTGGATAAATATATAAGAATATAAGAATTCTAAGAGATTTGATTGAAACACGATTTCATTTCATGAATGTTTCAAACCTGCAAACATTATTTAACACTATGAAAAAATCTGTTGTTGTTACAATTAGAACTCAATACATATAAATTTGTCCACTTACAGGAGAAACAAATCATATGCAATACAGATTAACAAATCAAAATTACAAAGGGAATAAGACAAAATAACAAAAAAAAACGACCAGAATTAACATTAAAAACAAGTTAAATCTTTAAAGATACAAAATTTAAAAAGCTAAATGCACTGTAATTAAAAATCCGTGTGCTCAGGACATGTTTTCTCTGGCCCTTCAGTGAAGAATACACAAATCACCATTCTGGTATGTAGTACGTTAGAGTTTAGTCCCGAACAAACAAGTAGATTTTTTTCTCTGTCTGACATAAAACACATGTATTAGAGTTCATAATCCCTATTTTGGCCAGATGTTCGGCCAGGCAATCGTGTCCAGTTGTTCGATCTAAAATTGGCAACAGCCTCTTTGCGAGTTTTTCCACTAAATTGTTTCCAGTCATCTCCGATTGTCTCCCAGATTTTTCCTTTGGTGTTAGATGAAAATCTTATCTTTTAATTCCAATTGAATTAGCAAAATCCTTAATATCTTTCAGCATTGATTAAATACTATTCTGATCAATAAATAAACAAGTTTACTAAAAGATTTTTTAATAATGTACGAAAAAGTTATAAAATAAATCATTTCTTGCCCAAGTTGCATCTATCTATCCATCCAGTGTTATATTAATTACAATAGTTTTCACCGGTTCTCGTTAGATCACCGAAGTCAAGCATCATTGGGCGCGGTCAGTACTTGGGTGGGTGACCAACTGGGAACACCGCGTGTCGTTGGCATTCACAAATTTGGGACCTGAATGGCCGAGTTTCTAGCGCTCTGGCGCTCGGTGACACAGGTTTCGGGTTCGAATCCCGGCGGTGCCATGGATGTTTGTAGTGGTTCGGAATCACTTTATGCCGTAGGTCCCGGTCTCCTATGACGGTAAGAGCGTCGCGGAGCCAAAGTCAGACTTCTACCTACGGGTGCTCCATCACAACAGTGCTTCCTTCCCCTTCAATCATGAGTAATTGTGGGCTTGGCCAGCCATCAACAAACAAACAACAACAGTTTTATTATTTGCTTTTTTTTTTTTTTCAGTAAATTCACAAGAAATCCACATCATCGTATCACACGGAGTTTACAGACTTAAAAAGTAAAAAACTTAACAGCAGTAAGTACATTAAAATATTAAATCAATAAATTTATAAATAATATAAGAAAATAAATAATTGTAAATAAAATAAAGATTTAACAAGAACCTTGCAAATATGAACCCATAAACGATTAAACAGTTATAGAAAATTCATTCATATTATAATATGATTTGCATTTTTATTCAAATTCATCATATTGTTGATTATATGAGGAAAGATAAATAAAAAGGAGAGATCCATCTTATCTTGTAGAAAGAGGGAATCTTTATGAGATAAGATATATTGACAGTTTATATCACAACCGTGACGTAAGTTGCCCTTCAAATCGGTGACTCGCAAGGTTGGCTTATCTCGGTTCATTCGTGTTTACATTTTATTCTAGTTGTATAGCTTTGTCTCTTTTTCCGTTTTAGTTTTCTTTTTAGGTAAGTCGCATAAGTTTACATATTTATTTTTCTAGCATGATCTCTTTTATTTATCCATGTATTTTTTAGGAAGGTTTACACAGATATATGCATTTGGTATATATAATGTCATCGACAATATTCCACATCAGTGGTTAACAGCACAAATTATTCCAATATTAAAACCAAAAAAAAAAAAAAAAAAAACACAAATTCCAGGGGCCTGAATGGCTGAGTGGCTGGCGCTCGGTACCACAGGTTTCGGGTTCGAGTCCAGGAGTGTCATGGATGTTTGTAGTGGTTCGAATCCACTTTAAGCTGTAGTTCCCGGTCTGTTAAGCCCTCGTGAGACAGAAGATGACGGCAGAGTGACAAACCAAACCAATTCCAGGTACTCGTATCGACCAATTGCATTAACTTCCGTTGTAAGCAAAATCTTTGAATGCATTGTACTCAAAAGAATCTTTCATTTTTCATTTCTGATAAATTCCATCTTTATCTTTCTGGTTAAGAATGATGGTTTTTAAAGATTGTATGTATTCTTTGTCACTCTTTCATCTCAAAATAATCGAGACAAAAAATACCAAAAAAATTTTCGTTTTCTTTAAATTAGACATCTCGCCAGCTTATGATCGGTTTTAGGAGATTATATACAAAATCTTACAGATTATATCTCATACAATAAATTATATAAAATATAAATTATTTATCATACAATAAATTATATCTCTTTTCAATAAAGGGCGCTGCTGCAAAAGGAATTTAGAACTTAATAAGTAACTGGAATTATTACGTAAAATGGAGAAACTCTGTGTGAATGAAATTATTTTCCACTTGCTGTATACAGCAGTGTTATCGGTACCTTTCTTTTTTACAATCTATATAAGATATCATCCCTGCCCATATAGAATGTTTATTGTATGCAGATGGTATCTTCCTTTTTAACAATGACAAAAATTTTGATGAAATTTAAAATAAAGGCTTAATCTTTTCTCATAATCTCATTTTCAAACAACATTTCCTTTATTTGAAAAAGAATGCAATAAAAAAGTTGAATGCTTTCAAAACAATAGCGGCTAATTCCTGGAGTTTCCAATCTTAGAATTTTATTCAAATCTCTAATTTTACAATTCGAAGACTACCCGAATATGGGCTCCTATTTTTATCACATCTAATGATCTCCAAATCCTAAGCACTTTGTATAATTTTATTTTACATTTCGCAACAGACCTTCCGAAATGGACTCCAATCCCCATTTTACATAAAGAAACTGGCCAACTCCCATTACTTTAAAGGATGTATATGCTGGCTGAGCGTTTTTTTTTTTTCAAGCAAATTTCTTTCGACTTCTTTTTTCCTCGCTCCATTTATTTCCGACCAGGAAATCAATCAAGGCTGAAACATCTCAGTTTTTTTCAATCCTTTTATTTTTTTTTTTTTTTGCTAACCTTCTAGATACTTTATTCTTCTAAACATTCATCCTTCCAATTTAATTCCCTAGTTTTCTCCAATTAGTCATAATTCTAAAATTATTTTTCATCTTGATGACTTACCCTTTCAAATCAAACAATTGTCCCATCACATTATCAAACACCTTTTTGAACAATACAAAAAGCGAACACTGGAATGGCAGGGTTATTTTAGCCTCTGATACATCAAAGACATATCTTAAACATTCAATAGCTGCCATCAATACCTTTTGCTAGAGTCTTCTTCAGGACAGATTTCAAATTATAATAGAATTTTTATAGGTGAAACCCTTGCACTCATTTTAATCATATTTCATCTTATATCCTGTCTATATCATTCTAACAGACAGTCTTTCTGCTCTGCAGGCATCACAAAACAGCAACTTCCAGTTCAATCTTGTCATTGAGTTACTCAGCAGTGGACTCCAAAATATTTCCAATATCATTGTATCCATTGAATTCCTGTGGTCTCCTGGACATGCTGGCCTTACAGAGAATGAACAAGCAGACTCTCCAGCAAAATCAGCCACAAACACAATAATTTCTCACTTAGTCCAGAGGATCTAATTTTCCAACAAAAAAAGAAGGTATTACAAAATACAAATGGTGAATACGCACAAGAATTCATCCATTTAGAGAGTCTGAAACCTTCTCATCGACTTTTGTCTATAAATTGAAAGGAAGATGTACTATTTCTAGATTTCGTACAAAAACATACCCCTCAAAAGCCAAACTTTATAGATTTGGTCTCATCCCTTTCTTCTTTGTATCAATTATGTAATAAACCAGAAACTATGAAACATATTTTGTTCCAATGTTCGAATTATGAAGATCAAAGAAACAAGCTGCAAGACACTTTCGGATACAAAATTCCAACCTATTCTTGGATTTTCTATCCGATTGATAATGCACGTTACGAAATGGTAACAATGCTTCATTTTTTACGTAAAGATTTCGTAACCTCTCAATAACTGGGAAATTCAATTTTCTTTTATGTTGTTTCTAGTTAGCGTTGTTCATGTGTTTTATCTTTCCAATTTTTATAGTGTTAAGATCTAGTCAATTAATGGCTCATCTATTCAGATTGCTTTATTTCTTCTCGTTTGGTTGCCAGAATTACTGTGTATCATTTCATTTCATCCAAATCATTTTCAAAACTTAATACGAGAACTGTCGCTATGACAGAACATCGTTAACGAATGTTGAGTTTTTGAGTTTTTCGTTGCATTTTATCAATCAGTCATCACAGTGTTTTGTTTAAATTTGCATAACAATTGTACAAAGTGGGATAAAAAAGAAAACGAGAGCATAAATCTCAAGTCAAATGAAATCAACTGTTGTAAATCCCAGCTAGATTAAACAAAAGAGGCTTATAAATTTTTGATGTCAAAATATTTTATATAGATTTTTCATTTTATACACCAACGGGTTTCTTTTTATAACTAATCAGAATTATGGTTATAACTAATCATATTCATATTATAATTATTGACATAACTATTCAAATAAAGACATTTAAATCAAAGGATCCCACAATGGAATTCTATAGAAAGCATTTAATGAGTTTTTAATTACTCATATGCTGTAAAAGTTTAATAAAAATCAAGCAGGATAGATATTATATATATATAAATAAAAATGTATAGTTAAGATATGTAATCTGCCAAGGCAGAAGGCCCATCATGGAGTGTTGAGCCAAATATGATGATGACGAAGTTATGATATGTAAAAGGGTTTTTTTTATATTATCATGCTTTCATTAGTTTGGTGTTCTTCAAACACATATTAATAACTATGATCCACTGTCAAAAAATAAATTAAACACCGGACAAGTAAGTGCAGACTGTTGAATAGTGAGTCAGGTTTCCGAACTAAGGAATCTTTCTGTTCGAAACCTGACAAGAGAAGCTGAATCATCTGCGGTAAAGGATGGACACAATAAATCCATTAGTCGAGGAAATCCCTTCACTGCACTCGAGGAGAAAGGTACACCTCTACCCCTCAAACTATTCTCGGGGATGTTCGAGGATCAAAATACGTTGGTAAAATATGAATACTGTGTAGGAAGTTGCTCGTGATGCACCCCGGGTAAAGCTAAATCTGGTACTACTCTACTACTACTCTAGAATGCTACTATAATTTAGCATCTAAAACAGCCGTATCGCAGTACCGAACTAAAGGCTCTACTGGTGGATACTTCTCACAGGTTACACTTCTATGAGCGGCAACATTCATATAATTATTAAGAAACAAATGTAGAATTGGTTTGACTGTTAATCCAGTAAGTAGGTAATGGCAATTGACGTCTATGTTTATGGCTGAGGGTCACGTGTTCCTGTGAATGAACTTTGAACTCAGAGAAAAGCAAGATGACAGTAGATGACTGATGACGGCGTTGGCATGGCAACGGAAGTTTCATGTTACTTTTTGTCGTGATGATATTAAATTTTGTTTGTAAATATGTTTCTGTAAATGGTGTGCATTAAATATCATGCAAAAGCGAATAGCCTGTTATTTTTAAATACCTCCAGACACCACACACAAACCCATATAAATAATAATATGATCACTATTTTTTTTTTTTTCAAAACTTCTTTATTTATAGCTATTAATTACAAGTGCTATTTGAAATGATTTAAAAAGGAGCTTTTAAATTAATATAAAACCTCAGATACATTAGAAAGAATACTTAGCGTTTTTTTTTTTGTTTGTTTTTTTTTTTTTTTTTTTTTTTATTTATCTGTCATTATTCGTACATTGGGAAAGATAAATCATTGCTTCTGAAACTGAAATAACATTGCAACTTTCGTCAATAAACCCAATTTTCTAGATTCCACTATTTCAGGAACAGTTCAAAAGTCATGTTTCTGGACTTTTTAAATTGTTTGTGTGTATACTATTCTTTCCCTCTCACTCGTAATTGAACAACAAGTTAAAAATTATGGAAGCAGCATGTTCTGCGATGTTTTTAAACAATTTGGGATTAATATGAGTAAAGATGTGCTTATGCATAGTAAAGATGAAAAGAATATTGGAATAAATAAATTAAATGGGGTCATTTTAACCTCGTTTGCGAGAATCCTGTTATAGTCCAACCAGTTTGAAAATTAGCCATTGGCCAAGTCAGACAGATTAAAATGTGGCGATATAATTAAGCAGAAAGATAATTTCAGAGCTGTTTCAATCACATTGAAAAGATATTTACTTTATACATTAAAATTTTCAATTACAATTTATCAAAATAAAGATTAGATGAAAAAAATTTTTGTGAAATTTTTTTTGATTTTTCAGTGAGCAAGGAAAAATCATCAAAAATTACTAAAATACACATTTTCCACTTATTTATATGATATATAATAAGATGTAACTAAAAGCAAATAAAGAATTTGATACGTGATATTGTATTCATTTAATAAGTGTGTTTTAGTAATTGGTTCTGTTTTCACTATAACCAAGAGCAAAAAAAATTAGTCAAATGCTTATATATATATATATATATACACTCAAGAGCCAAAACATTATGACCACCTGTCAATAACGAGTTGGCCCACCTTTGGAGCGCAACACAGCTTCAACCCGCCTTGGCATGGATTAATACCACCACTTAAAAATACCACTTCCACCTGATCACGTGCCTTCCAAGTCATCCAGGCGAGTTCATTGCAAAATGTAGGGGTGGTCATAATGTTTTGGCTCTTGAGTGTATATATATCAGAATTGTTTGTATCAAAAATTGTTTGTACATATAACAAAACTGTTTGTTGACAATATGTATTGATCCTAACAAGTCTGCGCAATTTAATATGTTATTTAGCAAAAAGTACAAGCTTTGGGCAATAAATATCATGTAGATAAAAAGAACATATAGTTCAGATCCTGCATTCAGGCCAGCTTATTATTGACAAAGATCTGATCTTCTAATCTGTAATAAAATAGAAAACAGTAAATAAAAAAAACTGTATTATTTAAATGTTTACTTTTTATTAAACTTACGCTTTATCATTTTTTTTGTTTAAAATTTTCATCAAAATTTATAATATATTTTTAAAAATTAATACTTTTTTTATAAACTAAAATGCATTTATGAAAGGTGTGCAGGTATACCTTCTACACACTGGGAAGTGCGCACCCCTTTGAAGTTTAGGAGAAATTCTCTGTCGACCTCCAGACTTTCGCCAGAGAGGAAGTACAACGCTACCTGAGCTCCCGCTGAGAAACGTTTAGCTTACAGTTTCTCATTCCGAGAGGAAATATATTTAAAGCAACTCTGCTTCTTAATTGGCCTACATGAAGAGGAAGTATGTTTCATGCACAATGCGCATATCCAATGTTACTGGTTTTCGGTTTAGTTCTAGCATGAGTCCTTACCCGAATCTATAATTATCTGTCTTTAAATGAGTTAAATAATGTATGTCTCTAATTGTATATGCTTGGTATTTATGCGTATGTAAATAAAATTGTGAGTTCTCCAACCTGTGCCTCAAGTATCTCAATTCAACCACACCCATTTGCAATTTGGTTGTCCAATTTGCACACTACACAACTAGAAAATCATTGACAAGCCGCGTTCCGTGTATCTTTGGTTTAGGGCCTTGTCATTCAAATATTTGTTGTTGCTGCTTATGTACAAGAAATACATAGTATTGGTGAGACTATACTACTAGGATGATACCAAATATATATTATAGATGGTGAAAGAAATTTTATGCACTATTGTAAACATTGTTGTTAAAAAGCATTTGTAAACCATAATATAAATAAATAATGTTCAATGTGTTCGTCCGTAATAACATATTACATATAAATTAATATATGTTACATAAATTTCAGTAATATGCATCAATTTGATAGCATATTACTTTTTAAAAGTTGTAGTGTGCTTTACCATACCTTGAAGTTCGTTCAATAAGTTCTGAAGTCTTCATATTGTAATGATATAAAATATAAGATAAAATAAAAAATTAAAATGAGAAATAAAAAAGTGAAAAACAATGTGATAATAGGTAATATAAAAGGATTCTATATTGATAAATAATATTTACAGTAAACCTAGCACCAAATATGGTCTATGGAACTGACGAAGCTTATTGAATGTTGTGTTTATTCCTTGTATGGGTACATAAATAATACATTTCCTTGTATGGGTATAGAAATTTTCCCATTGGGCTCAAAGCAATTTATAGAGAATGGGAATTCCAGATGCTAAGATGAGGATGTTCATTCCTTTAAAATTACACTGGCAACAAAAGTTATAATGAAAAACATTTGAAACCCCGTTTTGGAGTACGACATTGAGGCATCAAAGTGTTCATCCCATTATAAAGCGATCAACATCGATCTATGAGCCAACGTGTAAATCCAATAGTGAAATCCCCTCCACCATTCATATAAGAAAGAAATGAATATGTGAAGATTTCTTTAATAAAATTTAAGAAGACGTTTGAAGCAATGTTTTGGAATACGACATTGAGGTACTAAAGTGTTCATCCCATTATAAAGTGATCAACATGGATCTATGAGCCGACGTGTAAATCAAATAGTAAAACTCCACCATTCATATAGGAAAAAATTAACATGTGAAGTTTCCTTTAATAAAATTACCATCTAAGCAACGTTATTTTTAACTATTTGCTGAAAGATTCCTTATTTACGTTAACTTTCCTTTTTTTTTTATGGTTAAAAACGAACTGGCTTATTTTGAGACTGCATGTTTGATGTGAAGAATTATGCAATTCCTATTGAAACGAAAAGCTCTCAAACTGGTATGTTTAAACCTCGCGAACGTTTTAAGACAATCGAGTTGAGAAGTTCATTAAACTTGGAAAGTGTGTTAATTGGCGAGATTTCAAATATTTCTTGGCTTTTAATCACACGTGAGTTGTGAGGGGAAAAGGAAAGAGTGCTTGCCGCATTAGCTTAGTAACCTACCATTTTATTTTTTTCATCTGCAAATTATGTCAGCAGTAGTTCTTATAAACTTTTTTTTAATTTTTAGTCGTCTCAGAAATTTTATTTGAAGTGGACAACAAAATAGTGTAACTTAACAGTGTTCAGATTCATTTAAATAATTCAAGAAATTATTTAACAGAGTCAAATTATTCTTTTAATGAAATGTGATATCTAAAAAATGTTGATAATAAAAATTGATTATGTCTCATTGTTTATTTTATCCTGGAATCCTTTTAATGTGAGTATAGAAATTTAAAAAATTATTGATTTCATCTCAATGTTGATTTTATCCTGGAGTCATTTTATTGTGAGTATACAAATTAAAATTATATTTTCCATAAATTTGTCATTGTAGATTAAATGAAAGTTATAAATATCTCACATTCTTCTTTTCCCCTATGAATTAGTATACAACATGCAAACTATAAAAAATCTCAAGGGAAAAAAAACAATTTTGGCAGCATTTTGAAATAAATAAATGAATTTCTACAACAGTAACATATTAAAAATTAAGTATTACTAATGTTTTTTGATTAACGTAACATATATATTTAAAGAAGTATTAATAATATTTTTGCGTGACCTTTGCTTATTTTCCATTGGAATAAATATCTTTCTCTTCATATAAATTTTCAATTTGATTAATACGTTCGTTAGAAAACATAAACATTCAAAACCAGTTTTTGAAATAAGTTAGAATAATAATTATAATAAAAATAAATAAATAAATAAATCCTCTTTATATTCTAGAAATATCTTTCAAATATATCCCATGCTAAAATCGTCGCATCTGAAAAATCTGCATATTGTAGAATGATTCAGAATATTTCATCATTTTTTGATTACTGCATCAAGCCGTTTATGCAACATTATCATGTATTGCATCAGCCTACTTTTAGGGTAATAAAAGAAGCATAATAGGCATTTTAAATCTCACTTTATATTCTTTTCCCCTGCTGTAAGTAATTCATCATAGCAGAATACAAAAGTTCATACATCATATTAAGCAACATTAAATTTATTCAATATGTTTTTCTTTTGAACTCTATTAAACATTTTAGTTTAATTTACATGTAATTTAAAGATGAAATTTGATTTTTCTTTCTCTTTCTTTAACTGTGGAACAATTTATAAACTTGCTTTCACGCAAAAAAAAGTCGGTGATAATTAAACAAATGAAATGGAAATGATGACCTAATAACAAACAGATTTTATTTTTTTAGGGTCTGTTCGTTAAGTTCAAGTCTCCCGCCACGTTGGATCATTCTAAATCTACGCGTATCAAGTCTTTTGGCACCACATTCGAAGTGATATTAGGCCTTATATATACTATATTCGTAACTGAAAATGTTTGCTCATAAATTTATATTGATACAAGAAGTCTTACACGTTTTAACGCATTATCTATTAACGATAACATCTCATTTATAAAACAAAATTTTATAATGGAATATGTTTTCAATACTTCCAAAAAAATATTTTAGGAAAACTCGAAATAAACATTGGCAAGATCTGACTAATTGATAGACAGCAGAATTGAAACTCAGAAAATGAATAAAAAATATTTTTCTATTATTTAACTTTTATTTATTTATTTATTGCATTTGTACAGGGTCATATTCTATCGTTTTATTTTACATCAAATTTGAAAGTTTTTTTTTTTTTTTTTTTTTTTTGTATGATTTTTTAACTTTTAAAAAGAATCTTAGATGTCTTCTTAAATACTTTTGTATGATTTAAAAAAAAAAATCCCATATGGTGATATGGGCCTCTAACAAAGAAGCAACATGCCTTAGTCAGTGCATCCTTGATGTACAAATCTTCAAACAAATTGCATACTGGTTATATATGATACTACAATTTTGTTCAACTGTATGGATTATCTATTCACTCGAAAAGTGTATACAATAGCTGATCAGCTAGATAGTCTGCTAGTATGCATTATCCATGTGTGATATGCTTATTTGATTTGACATATATTACAAAGTAAACACAGTGATTAAGAATCAAAATTTCTACTGTATGACAACAGTAAATAGTTCAATGAAACATAAGATGAGATGGCAGTGCGGAAGTGAATTACCAATTTCAAACAATTTCTCATTGCAGATAATATAATGATCGTTTCGCATCTCTTATGAATAATGTAACAAACGAAGATAAGATCTTGAGATAAAGATAATTAGAAACAAAATAAACAGACTAGCATATACATTTGTTTATATGTTTTCTGGATTGTCTGAAACATATTGATTATGAATATAATGCAACTCAATATAAACTTGTTTAAAAATTTTGTGATAGATTTTTTTTTTTTTTTTTTTTTTTTTTTTTTTTTTTTTTTTTTGTAAACATTTAAATAATGAAAAATAGTCAGTGTTGTTTTTTTTTTATTAATTATTAAAAATCTAGATTATAAAATGAGATGGAATCTGAGGAAGATCTTTTTTTTTTTTTTTTATAAAGGATGAGGAAGAAAATGATAAAGGATGAGGATTTGTTAAGGGATGATCTTTTATCAAAAACGCGTTAGATGTAATGTAGCGTCTCGATCTACATCCTGTTTTGTTGCTTATTTCTAACCTTGATAAAAAATAGTCTCAGCCTGACTCGTGACTCAGTGGTAACGTGCCCATCTTGTGTGCAGGAGTGTTCAGAATCGAATGCCCTTGGCGGCATCTGTAATAATCAGTACTTTCAGAAGCGAGCAGACTCGATGTCGATTGTTACAACATGTATAAAGCATCTCGCATCGATATATAGTCAAGGCTGCCTGATGAGGTTTTCTCCTATAGGAAACACAAATGTGTCGCAGTAACTCATAAAAAACCTTCCAGAACTCAATGTCCTCCCCTCATCTCTGTCGGTGGGCTTTTCATGGGATATGTAAGTGAAAAATGAGGCCAACTGATGTTCAATTAAAAAAATCTCTGTTCTGTGATCTATTACGGCTTCAACTATTAGTCCAATCGCCTATGTATGAGCCTCTGCCGTATGTGAATGAATAATTCAATGTATTGCTGTCTCGGAGCAGGAGTACAGTACACTAAAAATAGACCAGCCTGGTCGACTTTGACTTAAGGTAGCTGAATTATACCATTTGTAAAGAAAGATTTTACGATGAAATGACATTAAAATCCACGTCACAATGATTAAATAATTAATATTTGTAAATAATACATTTAACATTCGTAAATAAACGATGCAGCAATAAAACAACCTATGAGTTAACGTTCACTTCATATAGAGAAAGGCGACGTTCTGTAACTTCCATATAAGACGCTCGATTGCTTTATAATCAATCGAGCGTCTCAAGCAACAGTATAAAATGCCAACTAAGTGATGCAAATATTTCAATTAAACTATGTATTAACAAATTTCTTGTTTAAATTACTACTAATGGCAATAATTTAATTCTCTAAAGAAGAAAAAGAATAGGAAAGAAACAAATATTATTTTCACCTAAAAACATATAAAAATTAAATAGAATTCTAATGAGATCTACTTTTCTGAAACATGTTCGTTCATGTTTCTCTTAAAATAAATTATAGCCTACTTAGTAATAAAATTTGAAAAAAAAAAAAAAAATACGCATAAACCATAAAATAGTTTTTTTTTAACTTTTAAACTTTTAAACTGGTAACTTCATTCATTTCATGTATTCATTTTCAAGATTTAAATTGTTTTGGCTTTCTTTTTTACATTGTAATGAAGATTTTTTTTTTTTTTTTTTTTTGAATAATTTAATATAATTTCCGATATTTTTAAATTTATCCCTGATATTGATTTTTATAATTAATCGTACCAATTTTTTATACTTGGACATAAATGTAATGTTACGTCGCAATAGTAACAAAATATTTTTCGACAATTGCTTTAAATAAACTTCTTTTAAATAGTATAAAAACAGAAATTTGTTTTGTTTATTAATCGGAATTAATGAATCGTATTAAACAGTATTTCCTGCATTTGTAAAAAAGATAATTTCTTGCATTTCACTTATTCTTATAACAAAAGAGAAAAATAAGAACGTGATATAACTACAACGAAAATAAATAAATAAAAGAATTGAACTTAGTTTTATGTTTTACACACTATTACTTTTAAAACAGTTAGAAATATAATGATAAAGTTATACAAAAGTAATATTTAAGTTATACAAAAATAAAATTAGAAATACAAACCATGCGTAAATTCTCTCCATTACATCAAAAACAAATCTAAAACATTAAAAATACTTCGTTTCATGTAGTAATAATAGCATTTTGAAATATACTTTTTATCCCCTTGTTACTTTGATAGTTCTCTTTTCAAAAAAAAAATAAATAAATAAAAAAAAATAATAATAATAATAATACCCTTACGAAACTTGCCATTTTCTACTACCTGAGTGATAATAGCTGGTTAAAAAAGTATACGCTAATTTTAAAATAACTACTAATTGAATAAAAAAGATCTATGAAAAAAATCTATTATTAAATATCTATTAAAGATTAATTACTTAGATGTAGAATAAATTACGTCACTTACTTATTGTGTTAAGAGCAATAACACAACTGATGAAAATCTGAACATGAAAATGTATACGGGATACAGGGCATGAAATTTATAAAGGGGCTGGAGAGACCACGGCCCGTATACAATCAGCCCTCGTCCTCATATGCTCATTTTACTTAAAAAATATAATTAGTAAATTATTTGAAAGATTTTCAGAATGGTTTGATGAATGGTTAAAACAGAAAACAATACAACTTCAGTTAAAAAGTAAAAATAGAATATTAGATATATAGAGGAGACTCGATGGCGTTTGGGATGTTCAGCACCTTGTCTCATGAGTCGGACTAACTGGTGGGAGTTTTTCGGGTTTTCTCCCCTACGATATACAAATCCGGGGTAGTTCCTCCTAAAAGTCCTCCCGGAAGGCACTACCCTCATTCTTCAGCTTCATGGAGCCAAGTCAGACTTCTACCTGCAGGTGCTCTATCACAACAGAAGCTGCCCCCATTTCCCTCCTATCATGAGTTCACACGGATTCATGGACTTGGTAAAATGATGCTGTCTACCAAGTGGCATAAGAAACAACATAGCTTAGAAGCAGCATCCTTATGTAAAGTAGTTTTTCTTTTCATCTCTACGATATATATTCCCAGAAATCTCTCGCATTTTAAAGTAGCGCTAAACAAAGTAAATACGGTTGTCCCTAAATGGTTTTTAAATGCATAATTCTATTTGGATATAATGGTGAACAAACTTTTTTGGATGAATATCAAAAACATACACAAATAAAAATCATTTATCTAATTAATGACTTTCACGCTCGGTTACAATAAAAATCGAACCAAATAATATCAAATTTATTAAATGAATGCAATAAGGCGTATTGAAAATTGCAAAAATCAGTTTGGTTTTTTAAATAGATTTAATTAATCGTTTTAAATAGTACTTCTTGCATTTGAGAAAAAGATTTTCTTCATACGCATTCATTTCTTCATAACGATTATATTATTTATTATATATAAAGAAATGGAATTGGCATATGTTAGATCATTTTGAGGGTTTTCCTTCGTGGGCTAAAAATTACAGTATTACAATTACAAATTACAAAGAGTGCATGAGACTCACGCCCTTCAGAAGTCTGTGTATCCATGGCAAAAACAACATTACGGTTATATCAGCTTAATTAGTGAAAAAGCTTAAAGGCGAATCGATTAATAGTTAGGGTTGCTAGTCAGATATAAGCGCCGCAATATAATTTTCAAAGAAAAAATTTAATAATAATTATTTTCATCTAATTTTTCATTTGATATTGTTTTTGATTTTAATTATAAAAAATTAAATTTCGTTTTATTATAATTAAGAACACAATCTTACTAACACAACACATACATACACACACGTACACACACACACACACACATATATATATATATATGATAAAGAACAAAGCACATGAACACAGATAACAAAGGAGAATAAACAAGGAGGGAATTAGAAATACGACCATTTTGCATGCCGAAAGCTACTATCGGTATTCACAACAGGTAAATTGTATAACAAACCTACGACGCAATGATGTTACAGTAAATTGTATAACCAAACTATGATACTATGATGTTATACAGAAAATTATATAACAACATAGCATTTCAAAAAAAAAAAAAAATTGGAGTGCCTCACATTCAAACCTCTCTAAAAACAAACGAAATTAAAAAAAAAAAAAAAAAAAAGATTCAGGATCTGGATTCGCTTCTTCAATTTTATACCATGCTGGCTTTAACTGGAAGATTATTTTGCCTACTCCATGTCATCGGTATACGTCGCTAGATGTGTCTTTGATTTGGATCCTGTCATCTAGCGAGGAGAAATAAAATGGTTTATAATGCATTGATGGTACATATAAATACACTTGATAAAGCTATGTTCAGGAAGTTATAATTTATTTCCTTTAGGTTTACTAATTTATATCGGGTTTTACGGATTTTCTGGTTGGTATCTTCCCACATCCTGTCATTGTATATTTGTACATATTATTATTATTATTTTATCTGTATTGCAGTTTTACCATTATATGTACGTATATATATATAACAAAAATAATATATATATATATACATACATTCTATTATGTATATATATGCATATAATATATATATAACAGAGTTTCCCTAGTGTTTGTACATCAGCTCTCCCAAGTTATAGTAACTCTATACGGCCCGTGGCCTTCACATTTCTATGCATCCCAGAATTAGATAAGACAAAAATTATGAATTATTATTATTATCTTATCAAAAGAAAAACAATGCGAAGTTTCTCTTTTACGAAAGTAAGCGAAGGGCAAATTTGTACAATGGATAAGCATTTAATGATATGATTAAATTGACAGGAGTAATCATTTTAGTTTGTTTGCGATTAAAACAGTTGAGATTTTAAGGAGAAAGCAACAGTACGAGTTACGTTAAAAAAGGTTTGTTTTTATCTGTTAAATTTGCATATTTTATCAAATTTCTCGAAAAGTACAGAAGGAAAGAGAAATCTAACGCTTCTAAACCAGGATGCTAATTTCTAATGTTGAATACACAACCGCATACGTACGTGTGGCGTGGGTGATGTAAGCAGAGAAATAAGTTTATAAGTGCCTTTGATAATTCCTGCTCTTTGTTCACTCACATACTTAAAAATTTCATGATGTTTTTGCAACATTCATGGAAATTTAAAAGCAAAAATTAAAATGAATAACCATCGTTTAGATGAGAAACTGAGATTTGAGATCATGGGGATCAAGGCAATCTGAAGCATAAATTTCGAGACACTTACATGTAACCCTTATTACCATTACTTTAACCATGTAAGGATACTGGATCGTTTGAAAGTAAACTTGGAAGCGTCCAAAGCCACTAAGATCAATAAAGATCCATTTTTGTTCCATACAGCTGTACTTAATAGGAGTGCAACTGTTTCTCAGCTCTTCGTGAGCTTTATGAAGCCATATGAATCAAAATTTATTGTTTACAGAAGGCTACATGAGATAGAAACCTATATGAAGAAGACCTTCTGTTTGCATTCCACTCACTCCTACTTACAGAAGAGCTCGTGAAATTCAAAAGCCAACATTTAATATAAATAACTGTCATTTAGATTATGGGATGAGGTTACAGCAAACATGAAGGTCTGTGCGCCTATTCAACATGATGCCCTATTCCAACCATGCCATTAATCATGATCCATGCCATCCATGCCATTAAACCTCTACTCTCATAGTGCCTTTTTTTTCGGAAGTAAAAGGGCAGGTTATTGGGTCTCTAGTTCTCTTTGACATGGCTCAGAGAAAATGGATTTTGGGTCGTAGATCAGTGAAGAAATGATGAAACCCATTTCTGCCTAACCATTGATTCTCGAGAGAACTAGCGATCTAAATATCTATTTTCTTACCTACGAAAAAGAGACAGCTATGATAGAGCAGTTTTAATAGTCTGAGCAGGCCTCATGTTGAATCGGCGCATCTATCTCCATGACTTTATTAGAAGTTCTGTGACTGATGCGAAATGAATGGATTAGATCGTGGAGCATTATTATCATATTTTAAAGGTGTTGTTTGCTTTGATTTCAGTAGATGATAACGCACATACACATGAGGCTCATCCCCATCATTCGACGAATTTTTGAAAAATGAAAACCTTTACTAGATTGATTGGCCAACCAGATTTTCGGACCAAAATCAATATAGCATGTCTTAAATGATCTAGAAAAGACAATTGCAGCTCACCTTCCAACTCTCAGAACAATCCAGGACCTGAAAACATCGTTACTAGAGAAGTAGAACAGACTTCAACAGTTCATTATCGACTGATTTGTAACAAATTATCTCCTTTATCCCATTTGATTAAAGGAGACTACATCACTTTCTAAACATTTTTTCTTGGTATTTTAAGCTTTGTTTAGTTTTTCCGGCACTGATGAGTCTTAGGCATGATCATATGAATTTACTATAACTATATATGGCTAATTGTTTTTATTATTTTTATATAAATGTTAGGGCTGAAGGATATTGAAATTTCTAAAATCGATATATCGTTCATCAAATATCGCGATATTACGATACATCGATTTTATACAGATTTCAAACTTCGAATATGGAACTTGTTTTTGAATTGTAAACAACGAAATGGGCGTATCTAAGCTCTTCTGATAACCAAATTTTTTAATAATTTTAAAAAAATGTAAGGTAATAATTAAGTAATAATTTCCTTAATAATAATTAGTAATTATTTTAGTTTACATTATCTCTCATTTTATTGTCGTCAAAAAAAAAAATTTTTTATTTTCAAAACAAATTATCTCCCTTTTTTTTTTCCATTTCATTTTGTATTATCGTCTTTTCTTACACAATAAATGAGCAAAATACATATTATGAATCAATATATTAAAATTATATGAAGAAAAAATGCTGTGGAAGAGGCTATAATAACTAATAACCTTATTAGGAAGGAAAGGGGGAGGTGAATTACAGTTATCTATATTTAAAGCCCCCTAATGAAAAAAAACAATACAAAATAAATCACTATATAGTATTAATGAATGTTTACTGTATATACAAACTTACCAAGAAGAAAGATTATTATTATTGAAATGGCAATATATAAGTACAAATTTATATTTTTGCAAAATATGCAAATTTTATGTGTGTCATCAGTGTGAGTAAAATCTAATTCACTTCTTAAAGATTTTTACTTAGGCTTAATACCATAAAGTACAAAAAATTCCTTTTAGTTACAAGCTTTAAAAAAGTTGTATATTTAATTAAGAATGTTATGTAGAAGACCTTTTACCTAGATTCTTATTGGTTTTAAATCTAAAATTATCTTTCCAATAAATTGCAATAAATGCGTTCGATAAATGCGTACACAGCGAACTGCATTATTCTGATATCAAATGCAGTCTGTCCGATGTGTATGTATTTTTTTCAGACCTTAACTTTTCAAGAAACCTGACTAAGGATTATTTACCAATGCAATGTTTATTAAGTGTGCTGTCCCTGACAACCATTTACCATAATTCTTTTAAAAAATCAAGATTCAACAGCGATGGGTGACAGATCGTCTTCAGTGATGATACATTATTGATTTTGATGACAACCGTGTGAGTGCTTAGAAACTAGTGTGGTAGATTGCGTTTTTCAATGTAATTAGGACGTCACATCATATCCACAATTAATTTTATGGTTTGAGGTGCTAATACATATGGCATTCAATGCACTACAAAATGATTCATGGCACCATGACACCCTTTAATACTTATGTGGCAATCTTTAAATACACATAATGTTTCTCAAGTCAAATTTCCCAGGAGGAATTTTCCAACCGGTTCGTATTCATTGAACATTGGCTACAAATGTGTCACATTATTACTCATTGAATAATGATACACTCTCTTGGCTACACTATTTCCAAATTTATCACCGATTGAAAAATTTCCTGTTAACATAGGTAAACAAGTTGGACAATGTAGAACTTTGATGAATTAGAGACAGGCTTATAGCAACTGAAGATTGAAATATTGCAAGGTATCCTACATGTATGCTATCATGCTAATATATTTCATTTTGCCTTCAAGCTGGAAACTAACCAATAGAATACTATACTTTGTATTTCTTTGTGAGCTTTTCTTCAATAAATTACCATTTTGTTTTTATTTTGTGATCATTTGCATTAATGTTTCAGTTACACATGTAACATTTCACTCGATATGTTTACTGTAATTTATTCAAAGAGAAAGCAATAAATAAATACAAAATTTATGTTCGCTAACAAATTAAAGTTGCTGAATTATACATAACTTAGCAAAACAATAGCATTGTAATAGAAATGCATTGCCTGCAAGTAGTATAAAAATGCATATGTGAAAGTAAGATTATAAATTTTATATGGTAATGAGATAAGATATTTGAAATAATCATTTTAAGTGGTTATAAACGTATCTGTGTTATTCTGAATCACGCTACAGCGAAGTCGTACTGTATGCTGAATTTATTATAAATTTATTCATATAAAAGATATGAATAAATCAGGTTTACATGAGATACAGAATACCAAATTTTTCTATTAACTAATTAATGTAATAAAAAATAAAAAACATAAATAAACTTAATTTAACAGATAATTTTTTAATTGAATTAATATTAATACTGCTGTTAAGCGTCTTGATCTAAGTTCTTTAGCATGCCTGGCCCATTTTACTTTCCATCCATAAAATATTTTAATCTATTTATTATTGCTTTTATTATTTTTTATTAATTATTTCGTTTTTTTTTATTCGGAAGAAAGTGATACAAACAAACAAAAAATTATCAATAAAAAGATAGATACAAAATTTTAATTCAAATACTTTTCAAATAAATATTCATCAGATATCATGAACCTTCTCATATAATACCAAATAAGTACAAAAAATTTTAATAGAGTTTGTTAGTTTGTAATGTAATATATAATCGATAAACTAAAAATCCCATTTTTATTATTAAGTTTGAGTAAATAGTTATAATTAGCTAACTCTCTATTAATATATTTATCAAAAGTAATATTTTTAATTTGCTCCAACCAACAAAAGATGCTCCATTGAGATTAAGTGTAGGCAATAAAATGAGACTTTTTTTACTTTCTGTGGCAACGATCTTATAAAATGTGGTTTTTCAATATTCGCTGAAACTTAAACAACGAGATCCTATCTACACTTTTTACTTCATATCGTCTCTTGTGTTGCGAAAGGATGCCTTCAGCCTCTGCCAAAATCGAGAAAGTTTCCCCTGCGGAAAACATTGAATTTGGGAAACAAGCTTTGCATTTGATAGAGAAGAGAATAAGGAATCTTGATAAACGAAAAGTAAGATAAATTTATTCATGTAACTTTATTAATGCAAGTAAAGAACTACGCATGATCAGTCATTGTTCGTTAGGCTTATCTGGAGCATGCTAATTTTCAAAATAATTGCGAATTAATCGCCTTATTTGGTTTGCAAATTTTCAAAAAAATAAAATATATATTTATTTTAAATCCAAAATTCAATAGAATTATATTCCGATATCCATACATAATCCTAAGTTTACCAAATATGGCGGGGATTGTATTGATTATTATGGAACTCTACGTACATGTTCCGCACTGTTATTTTCATTAATAATGTTTGTTTTTAGTAGACACTTTGATCATTAAATGAAAGTTTTTCCTAATTATTAGGGTCTCTAAAAATACAATCTTTTAAGAGTAAATCGTGTAAACAAGTTTCATAAGTTAAAAAGCGGCGCACCTGACTATGAACGGCGGCACATATCAGTAACCTCGTGTTCGTAAATTACTATGAATTCATGTTAAAATTTTAAGATTAGAGTGTAGCAATATAAATTTTAGCTATTTACGTATAAATATTCGATATCTTAAAACCAATTGTAGCGATATTTTTGGAATCGCATTGTTTATCATGTCTATTATGCTCAAGATATGCTTAACAAATGAATACATTTTGTGTTATATATAGTAATTTAAGTAATGCCAAGTAATGATTAATATAAATGTTGCTTTATTTTATACTTTTGTGAATAATTATGTATCATTTATTTGAAAATAGAAAAATTTGATTTCAATCAAATGCATTAATTCAATAAAAGTATATAAATTTTCTACTAATTGGAAATATAATTTATTATAAAATTTGTGAGTTTTATTTTATTAAATTAAAATGTTTATTAGTAAAAGTAAATATAAAAAAAAAATATTTAAATATGATGAACAGTAACTCATGTAACTGAGAAAATTCACTATAATTATCAATTTTAAGATAATTTTAGTCAATAATCAAATCATGCATATTTTGATTTAAACTGAACAATTCTTTTTGAAAAAATTCAATTGTTAAAAAGTATATTAAATTTATAAAGAAATGTTAACTATATTCTGCTTGCCCTTTAACCCTTGTTATTACTCATGAGGAAAATTTTTAGTGACATTATTTACTTTTCTGGCATTAGTAAATACAAACACAATCAATTTAGATAATTTGTTTTTATTGTAATTGTACATTGTAGTTGTAATTATAAATTATTTTGTTTAAAATCTGTTAAAAATATCTGATGAGAAGTATATAAAAAGCTTAATCATCAATAAGTTGAGCATTTTCTTGTCAACATAGTCTAATTTGAACAAGAAAACCTTTGCTCAACAAAATAAGACGTTTTCTATTTAATGTGAATAATATATACTTATTATTCTGTCAAAATGTATGGACAAAAGGGGTATAGATTTGTGTTGGATTGTTTGTAGAATATTTTGGTTGTACTCGAACACAAACAGAAAGGTGCCATCATTGACTTCATATTAAAACCTTCAATGCTCATGACATAACGAAATTTATGTAATACTTATAAAAAATATCAATTGGATGGATGGAAAAAGAAAATACAAAGAGACTCTAAATGTTTTTGTTTTGTCGATATATTATTTTGATTTAATTTTTTCTTGAATTCTGAATTTGGTTAATTTTTCTTTAAAAAGAAATTTCTTTTTTTTTTTTTTTTTTTTTTTTTGTTATAAACAATTGAATATATGTTGCTTTTACGCATCTACAACGTCAATAGCAATTTGTGTATATTGAATAAACTAAGAATTGTATGAATCTTAAAGAACAAGATTGATAATTCAAAGAAGAATTTCTTAAATTTTTATACCCTCCCATGTTTTTCAAATATCAATTAAAAAATGTATCACTATTGCAATTTAATTTTCTGGCTGTTCATTGTTGTTTTTTTTTTTGTGGAGGAAATGAAAATTGAAGGGTAGTTATTTGATATAGAATGCCACTCCTTTTTTTGACAATCCCCCCCTTTCCATTTTTGTAGTCTTCACCAAGTTCCTCCTCGACCCCTGTACCCCATGTCTTAAAGTGGGAAAAGAAGAAAAATTATTTCATTTCTGGTTAGTTGCTAGTCATTGGTCTGCAGATGCTGATATTTTAAAAATTGGGTTTTAGAATTTTATTTTTTTACTAATTTTTAAATTCTAATATTACATATTTATAGAGGATATACCTCTCAGATTATTTTCTATGCTTGCACACTTGATAAATTGAAAATGATATCTTAATTGCTAATAATTTTTAAATTTAACTTTACAGACTTTTGGGAGACATCTCTGTAAACTCCTGATTTATAAGAAAACCATTCTTACTAAATCAATTATTTGAAACAATTTTTATTAAGTGATAACTAGATAATGTGCCATGAAAAGCAACAATAAAAAAAGTTGTAATATAAATACCGATCAAATTCATAGTTGTTGTTTTTCCCATTACATTTTATAAGTGTGTAATATTTCTGATAGTAAATTTACCCATTATATATTCAAGTTCATTAATATATGAGAAAATATATTCATACACCAGAAATTAAAATTTGTGTATAGGCTTCATTTTTGTGGTCTCTTTTTATGTAATGCATTGATCTCCAGTTGTGTGGTTTATGAATGCAAGGTTTTCTAGCTGTGTCTGGTTTCAATATGTCTGGGGGAAGTTCAACTTAATAAATTCATTGACTTTAAAATGCATGAAACAAAGACTTTTTACAATGACAATAATTAAACCAAACACAAAAATAAAGGGAGAGTTAAAAACATCTTCAAGTTGCATTAGTTCATCAAATGAGACTTTTGATATTAAAAAAATGCATTCACATTGATCAGATTTTCTAATTAAAAATGCAAATTTTGTAATTTAATTTTTGATTGCCTACATACACATTATATTATATGAGTCATAATTTTAAATTATTTTCGTCTTGTGAATATGCAATCAAAAATGTTTGGAGATCGATGATGCAAGGAAGATTTCCTTCTTTCCAAAGCGTCGAAAAGCACGTTCTATCATTGTAAAGTAAAAATTATAAATTTTAATAAACTTGTAAACAATCATTAATTTTCACATACCAGGAACCATTTGGTATATATGTTATAACAATCTTAAAATTCTGTGCCAAGAATTTTCAAGTTATTGTGAAGCCATTCTCAGTAATAAGTTCATTGATAGAGGATTATGAAAATAATATAAAAAAAACAATGTTCTAGTACATTAAAAGCCAAACAATAATGGGAATGAATAGAAAAAGAATAGCATGATAAAGAATAAGAATCATAAGTAAGGAGTTACAAAGAAAGTGCGTTTTTCCAATTGCATAATTTTTATTGGTCTTACAACCTTAACATTGCTGTGCTTTGATTCCTTTTAGGAAAGGGAGGGGAACAAATATGAAGGAATGTTTTTTGAGCAAATTTTTTAATTGTATATATTTTACACCACGAAGTATGATATAAAATAATCTAATTTAAGAAATTTATTGAAAGCATGAAAGAAATAATGACATCTGCAGGAAATGGTCATTATGTGATCTTCATTGTGATAATTTACCTACATTTTTACTTTCTGAAAAGGTGGTTCTGTCTTGTAGGAAAGGTACTAACTCAAATTAACATAATAGACATTAATCTGTTTGGTTGAATTGAAGACAGGTAAAATTATTTTGTCTTCCTAAATTATTACTCTATTCTGAAGTATTAATATTTAACTAATCAGAATTTTTCTTCTACAGAGTAACAATCATTAAACCCAATTGATGAACATTTTATTAGATATTTATATTGGAATATATCCACAATTGAATATTTAGCTTATAACTTTTTTTATGTATTGTAAAGATATTAAATTGAATTGAAATAACTATTATACATTTCTTATAGATCAAATTGGATAATTATCGAAATGATGTTCAGAATGGAAAAGAATTGAACGAGGATCAAAAAGGTAAATAATGAAATTAATGTTAATCATTTCTGTTGTTGCTTACTGTAGAAATAAAACATTATCTACAGAAATCTTTTTTAAAAATTAGGGTAACATAATTTTAAGTGATGAATCTACTATTGTTGTAATAAATGATGAATCCAATAATTGAGCAGTTATTTTTGACATTAACAAAGTTGTAATTTTATTTTAAAATAAAAATGTATATTGTACTTAATTTCAGTGGTATAACAAACAAATTTATTTTTCTGATTTAGAATGAATGATGTATAAAATTACTAATTAAATAACTTGTCTTTAATTATTTTTACTATTCTTTTTAGATTGCTGTAAGCAAGTATGATTCGGTTATAAGTGTACTGGATTTTGCTGCTGAACTTAGCAAATCTTTGAATACCTTGATTGCAGATGTAAGTCTATTTAGTTTATTAAACAAAATATGGCAACTGATGTTAGTCATATTTCTTGGGAAATCCTTCTCTTCCCCCCCAAAAAAGTTTCTTTCAAATTGTTTTATATGAATGAAGTAATATTAAAGTGTCAAATTCTAGTCTATTATATAAGCGGCTGTTACACATTGTCTCAAAAGTATAGACGTAGATAAAAATGGTATTCCAAACTCGCATATGATTCATATACTTCTAAAAATGTTTTGAAGATGTTTCTATTCATTCATTGATTTTTATTTTATAAAACATGTAGCAACAATTAAAAATTATATATCAAAAAGTTGAAAACAATAATCTGTCCTGTAAATATGGACATTGTCTGATTTAAAATTGAAAAAATATTTTTAATCATTTTTCTCAGATGACTAACTATTAATAGTTCTTCTAAATAAGTATTGATTTTTATCACTTTTTTAGTCTTTAGAGTATGCTTTTTAATTTTATCAAAATGCCTAGAAAAATACAGGAGGTTATCAATGTTAAATGTTAAAATTGAAACATCCAAAAAACCTTTCAAAGTTTTTAACAAACTTTGAGGAATATTTGTAGAATTTATCAAAAGAAAAAAAATTTAACATTTTTCTTGTGAGTGTAATATAACAGATGAAAGAAAATATATATGCAGGATGGCAGTATTATTATGCATAATGTTCAAGAAAAAAAGTCATTGCAATGAAATTGCATCTACATTTGGACTATTCCAAAATATGATTCACAGAAGT
The DNA here is from genome assembly GCA_021605095.1 of Caerostris extrusa. Classification (NCBI taxonomy): domain Eukaryota; kingdom Metazoa; phylum Arthropoda; class Arachnida; order Araneae; family Araneidae; genus Caerostris; species Caerostris extrusa. The sequence goes on along the minus strand of BPLR01000752.1, from coordinate 51,238 downwards.
ATAACACACAAGAATACTTTTCAAGAAAATGAAAACGTATTTAAAAGCATATCATAAAATTACATGATTGAATCAGATGAAGAAAATATCTTATAATGATAATTATCATATTTAGTGATGCAAAAAATGGAAGTTGTATGAACCTAATGGATATAAATTTTATAAGCAAGAAAATGTTAATGCTGTTGGTAAGAGAAAACATTAATGTTCCTGATCTTTTGTAACTCTTAAGGCCTGTCAGTAAATATTAGAGAATCATTTAACTTTATTACTGGATTTGCTGGGAGGACTTGACTGTATTTTTAAACAAGATGGAGTATCTATTCATATGTTTAACTCAAAAAATGTTTCAATGGAATAGTATCAAAGTCATGGATTGGGCTGCACTTAGTCGACTCTTAATTTTACAAATTGGTCTCGTAATGATTTTATTCTATATACTATTCTGAAGAAAAAATTAGAATATTTATTTGTATCTTAGTTATTTTGAGAAATGTTATTTTATTTTAAAAAAATTTTAATTGCTCAATTAATATTCTACAATTCACAGGAGGTATTAAGTCATTAAAAATAACTATAAAAAATTTTGAGGATGGGGAATATTAATGGTCAAAGTGATTAATTACCTAAAATGTTACTTTATATTTAAAATTTAATTCTTCTAGTAATATTTCTAGCTTGTAAAAAAATTAAAATAAGCTTAAATAATATGGAATACATTAAAATAATTTTAAAACTTTCCAACTAAAATTTTTTAATATTCTATATTTTAAGGATTGTCTAATTATGCATTTTTTTCCTGTATATTTCTAAACTCAATACTAATTATATTTAATCTGTTCAAAATTTAGACTAATCGTCAACAGAAAAAACAAGCTAAGAAAGAGCAAATTGAGAGGCAGCAGCATGAGATCCAACGTCTTCAAGAAGGTTTTGTGTATCATCATATTCTGTCCAGTTTCCAGAACGAAGATGTTCGAATTGATTTCTTAAATGGCGCTAATGGTGCAGTTGTAAGTTTTTCTATTATCTTTTCAATTTGAGTTTAATTAGATTATAGTATCAGAGTTTGATTATAAATTTATGATTTAAAATTGTTTGATAGTATTTATGCATTTTTTATTTATTTTAGCAATTAACAAGTGAACAGTTGTCGCAATTGGATCAGTTGCATAAATTGATGGCAACCGAAGTTCCAAATGCGCAAGTTGATTACATAAACCATTTCCATGTTTTGGCAGAAAATCTTATTTTTCTGGTTGAAGGCAAAAACAAAGAAATAGCTGGAACAACTTGTGAGTTTTTATTTTGTATATTTTCAGATTTTTCATTTGCATGTTTTATCAGTGATTATGTCCGAAAATTTCACATTAATTTTCTGGGGGAGGGAAGATTTTCTTCTCCATTTCTAAATTAAATTATGTATGGAGAAGTAAACATTTCAAAAATTTATCTTGTATAAATAGTAGTAAAAAATAGCATCTTAAACTTGCCATATTGTGTGCTTCAAATTATTTCGAGCACAGTTTCAAAGAGTGAACCTCAATCGCCCCATATTCTTTTTAATTTCCTAACTGTGTTTATTTTTATTATAGAATTTATTTCGTTTTTTAAACTTTAATTATAAAAGGTTTCAAAATAATAAACTTCAATAAATGAAATTTAATTTTTATTTGTTTTTGCATTTAAATATTTCATTATAATCAATTTAAAATTCTTTTAATTAAATACTAGACAAGGCTCTACGAGATCTCTTGCACAGCATTAAGGAATCTGGATATTTTTCGCGAACTGCTGATTCTCCTGAAGATGAAGTTTCAAGTGAAGACATGCAAGAAGAAGAAGCTTTAGTTGAGAAAATGGACAATGTACAGATTTCCACTGAAACACCTGAAATTGTTGAGACTCAATCAAATGTAAATATTAAATTTTATCATGCATTACTAGTACTATTAATCTTTTTAATTGGTTGATAGCATATTAATTATTAAAGAAATGGTTTTTTTTTATAGACAAATGAAATATGCAGTACTTTTAATGTACTTTACAAAAAAAGAAATTTGGCATCAATAACTTAATTATTATTATTAGTTTTCTTCAAAAAAATATATATATATTGTTATTTATTCTGTATTCAATCAAATTTGATTTAGTAACTGGGAAAAAAAATTTTTAGGTGTTTTTAATTATTTAGATTAACTTACATTAAAAGTAGTTAATTTTGTGAGATTTTTTTTATAATGTTCACATGTTCAATGTTATCTTGATTAAATATTGAAATATTTAATTTTTGAAGAAAAGATATCTTATGTATTCAGTTTTTATTAAGATAGAATAGTTAAATCATTGAGTTACTTTCTTTAGAATTTTAATTTTATATCCCTTTTCAAGCTAAAGAATAAAAACAACATAAAGAAAGAAAAAATAATTACAAATAAATTACAATTACAAATAATATACATAAATTACAAATGAATAAGAATTAATGGAAGTCATTGCCTTAATAATTTCTGTTGACCAATATAAGGTCATCTTGAGCTATACAATGATGAATGTGTCTGGACTCAGTTTCCTTCTTGCTATAAATTTTGGTCATGTTATAATTCAGGTTCATAATCATATATCAGGTCATGCTCTGTAAGGACACTTGTATTGATATTTAAAACTAACTATAATGCAGTTAGTTTTAATACGATTATTTGAAAGAACATTTGTATTGATATTTAAAACTAACTGCATTATAGTTAGTTTTAAATATCAATACAAGTGTTCTTTCAAATAATCGTCACCCGATAAATTTAATATCTTGAAACACTGGGAATTTTCACAAGATCCTCACTCGATTCTGTTATGTAAATGTGCAGGGTGGAGTAGGATATTCTTCTCCCTTCCAAAAAAAAATGTAATGTACAGCATAATGTTAATTGAATGCTAGAACATCTTGGCATGTTATTTGTAGTTGGGAGCCTTGGTTTTTAATATTGAAGTGTGAAAAATAAATCAAATTAAATGATTCAGGAAATTTAATGTAAATTATAATTTATTTTAAACTATTATTGCTTTGAAAAAAATGCTTATACAAATTATCTAAGTTGTGCAGCTTTCAAAAGTTGATAAATTTGATTATAAAACTAAAGTATTTCTTTATTTTAACATTAAATTATGGGAGTCATACCTTTATTTGTGAGGCTGAAAAGAGTATCGGTGTACTTTTTATCAATTTCTTTTTAGATGTAAATTGCATTTAATAATTTTAATTCTTTTAAATATATTCTCCAATAAAATATTTTTAATTTGTGTGTAGGATAATTTGGATACACCTGAAGAAACTGCTTGTACCACCTCTACTATGGTACCAGAAGAAAAAAATATTGCTGAAGTAACTTTGACTGCACAAAATGGGCCTTTGCAAGAAGTTCTGGCTACTCAATCTGGCACTTTTAATTTCTTGCAAGAGTCTCAAATTGATCTTGGTGGTAAGTGACTAACTTAAATTCAATTTATTAGTTCTTAATTTAAGGTAATTTTAAGAGCAAAGCAATAAATTATTTGTTTTAATAGTTTTTCTTTCTAATAAATCTTTTATACTTGTGAAATATTTATGTAAAAAGCAGTTTCATAATTTTTAACCAATCAATGTGTATATAGCATTCAGTTATGTTAACAGTATATCAAGGATGGTTGCTGTGAAAATTTAAAGGAATATGTTGTGAAAATTAGTGCTTCCAGTTCTGAAAATTTCATGTTATGTATTCCCAGTCTTTTTTTCGAAAAGTTAACTTTACAAAAATTTGATGTGCAGTTCAAAAAACTTAATGCTAATCGCAAACGCCCTTACGTCATTGACTAGTAGGGCTGTAAAGATGTTGAAATTTCTAAAATCGATATGTCACCCTTTAATATCACGATATTTTTCTTATATAGATTTAAAACTTTGCAATTCAAAAATATGTTTAATATTCAAATAATGAAATGGGAGTGAGCTTTTCTGTCCACCAATTGTTTTAAAAATGGTTTTTAATGATTATTTTCCAGTATGAATTGTGTTCATTTTAGTTTACTTATTTATCTCTCATCTTTATTGTCTTAAACAGAAAATTATTTTATTCTTCAAAACAAATTCTGATTTTTTTTCCCCCATTTGATAATACATGTTTCACTGCAGTATATCTTATTTAGACTTCATTTAGTGCTAAATAATTAGGTACAATTGTGTTTAGTTTTACCCGAATAACTTCACAGTGAAGTATCGCCTTTTTTCTTGCACAATAAATGAGCAAGATGTATGTCAATCAATATATTAAATTTGATTACATGAAGGAAAAATGTTGGTGATATGGATATAATTACTAATAAGCCTTTTTTTAGAGAGGGAAAAAAGGTGTGGATTATATTTAAAGCTCCCTGTCCTGGTACTTTAGAAGTTAATGTTGTGTAAATATGAAATATGTTTCTTCAATGGGGGAAAAAAAACAATGAGGATCAATCACTATATAGCATTAATTAATGTTTAGTTGTATATATAAACTTAACCAAGTTGAAAGATTATTGTAATTGAGATGGCAATATATAATAAGTTTCTATAAGACAAATTTTTATTTTTGCAAAACAAGCAGGTAATTTTTATTCAGAAACATCAATGTAAGAAATCAATTGACTTTTTAATGATTTTTTACTTAAGTTTATTAATATGGTACTATAAAAAATATGATAAGATGGTACTTTAAAAAAAAAATCTAACTTGAGTCCAATAAGTAGAAGATAAAATTACTTTAAAATTAGCTGGGCAATAATTATGCTGAAGTGTTGACAAACAAATGTTGCAAATCGATAAATATATCCAACAATATTTCCAAAATGGTTATACCAATTTCGAATATTGGCTATTTTGATATTGGAAACTGGCATTTCACTGGTGAATCTTTCTACTCCCGTATGGAGCTCTGATTCAATTGACTCTGAAGCAGTTACACCAGTTTGAAACTTTATTTTTCGATTTCGCATTTACTTCAATGTCTCAAATTGAATTTCATTACCATAAGAATAATAAACTCGATTATGTGGTTTTAGACTTAAATCAATTTATATTGATTTATTGTTCCATCCTAGTGTGTAGCTTTAAATATTTTGTAAAAACCGTTCTGCACAATATAGGGAAAATGGTATTTCATTGTTGGTCTTGATGTTCATATTATTGTTGAGTTGAATGAATACGATGGTTCAACATTTTTGATTATGTATAAGAATGATTTGACATAGTTATTGTCAAACTGTTGTATTGAAAAATATCAATCTTTCATTTTTATTGTATATGAAGTTATATATGAATATTTTAGAAATGAATAAACAAAAAATAATAGTAACACTTTTTTAACTCTGTTATGCAATTCTAATTCTGTAATGCAATTTAGTGTGTCCATTAGAAAATGCTATCTATGAACAACGGGTATATGCTACTCTTAAACAATATATATATATTTTTTTCTTGTAGCACCTCATATGGATCCTGCTGTTGTGGCTGTACACCAAATAGCCCCTCCACAGCCTGTTAACTTTTCCATGAATTCTTACCAACAATCTCCACCACGAGAAGAAGCCACCCCACATCTGGTGAATGGAAATGAGCCTCTTGAAGTCCCAGCACCTGCAGTGGCACCTGTCAGCCAAGTTTCTGCAATTCCTAGCTCTTTGCCTCGATCTGGTCCCCCAGTTTTGACTTCTGTTCAGCACGATTTTGACCCATCTCATCCCATCCCGACTCAGACATTCACCAATCAAAATTTTGCTGTAATGCAGAATATGATTATGCCGCAAGCCTATGTTCCAGTAACTATGCATCATGGTCCTCTTCCTCACCATATTGCTCCTATTGCTATGGTTCCTGCACCTATGACTTCTACTGCTCCTGTTGTACCTATGCATATGCCAGTAAATGCCCCCATCCAAGACAACGGTACTTCAATTGCAGGAGAAGCCAAACTAGAAATAATTGATCCCCAGGTATTTATTTTTAGATAAGCAATTAAATAATTGATTATTCATTTTACCTGTAATCTGCAGATTATGATGCTTCTGCATATAATCTGCAGTTATTTTCTCTCTTGAAAGTATTGACAAAAAATCATCTCAATGCTTTTTATTTATTTTTTTCTATATATAAAAATTATAAAACTTAATCATTTCAAGAAATGAATAATCTATTCTTAATGAAGCATGTGTTTATTTATAAGTAAAATAAAGGTAGAGAAGACGGAAAGCTTTTTTTCATTATTTAATAGAATTTGTAATTATTATAATTACAAATATTTTCAGAAAATTTGTTAATATTTATTAAATGCATCCAACAATTTTTTTTTTTAATATTATTTTATCTCTTGACATCCATCTTTTAATAATTTATGTTCTGGCATTGAAGAACTCTTCTAAAAAATGTTACTTTGAGATCTCAACTGTGGATACAAAAATTTAACTTGATTGATACAAGATAAGTTATAAAAAAAAAAAGTGAGTGTGAGCAAATTCTTGAATTATAGCAGATCATTTACTTTTACTGCAAAAAATTAGGACTTGTTAAAATTATGAATATATATATATAATAATTATGTTAGGATAATAGTCTGTCTCAATTAGCACATTTGTCTAGAGAGATGGCATAAAATCCTGGAAGGCAATTTTTTTTTTTTATCATTTTAATTGAACATTTTTCCTTTCATCCAAATTCTTGAATAAGTTTTCTAGTTGTTAATAATAAAGGATTAAATAAATTTTCACTACTCAAAGTTAGTTTACAGTTGTCAGAACAGTTGCTTGAACAGTTTTTCACTTTTATTTCTCATTGAAAACAAATGCTGCCTTTCTGATTTCATGATGGCATTTATTGTAACTGTCTCATCATGTGTGAAAATTGTATTAATTTATATCAGCAATAATTTAGTTCGAGAAATATCGAGACGCTTCATTTTATCTAATCAGTAAATTAAACATTTTTCACTTGAAAAAAAAATCAATCTACTATAGAAGCTATTCTTACGTTTTGAAAAAGTTATAGCAGACTTTATAATGATACATTATTTAATTTAGTTACAAATAATGAGGCAATTGCATACATTCATCAAGCTTTGATGTTTTACTTAACCAAAACTTTTGATTTCTATTGCTAATAATAGGATGTTTAGGATGCTGCTTATATTAAAGGTTAAAAACTTTTATAAAATTTAATTTAATTTATAATGTGGAATCATTGATGGAACTTCGAATTTAAAAAAGATCAATGTCTGAAACTGTAGCAATGCTTTTATGGCTATGTTTTAATTTGTAGACTCAACCAATAAAGGGTTGGTGAAATCATTTATTTAGGAGGAAGATATAAGATTTTACCTGATATTTCATGATGCCTGTAAAAAAAAAAAAAAAAAAAAAAAAATGCAAAGCATTTCCAATATCTGCTTTAAATTCTAAGCATTCTTAATAACTTTTAAAATATTTATACAATCTATTTACTTTTACTTAAGATTTAATAAATTGGCGAGAAATTTTTAAAATTTATTTCTGTATTAAAAATTTTACTATAATTCAGTTTAAATAAAATCTTTATAACAAAACAAATTTTTAAATGAATGTTTACTTGTAACATTAATTGCCAGAAGACATTTATCAAATTTATGTGCACATTATTGTGGGTAGTATAATCTTTTAAGTAAAAAAAAAAAAAAAAAATATTTTGTTTGTATTCTTTCTCCTGTTCTTGCTTTTGGGTCTTTAAATATAAATGTAACAATTTTTAAATATTGTATTATTAACAATGCATAACAAAAAATTCTTCGTTCTTTACATTGATATTATTATGTTAAATTTGAAACATAAAAATATTATTATTATTATTATTTTTTTAAGTTCTTGTATTAATTAATTCAACATTTTTTAACTATGAAAATTAATTTTTAAATTTTATAATCATATAGTTTTCGTTTCTCATAATCATATATTTCATAAGTTTTTTAATTTTTTTCAATTTAATCTATTTTTAAAATTAAAACATTTTTATCTATATTATTTTTTTTTTAAACAGGTACTTACTTAAAATTATATAAATTTTTATTACATTAAATAGCATAACTGATTTGCAGTTGATTGGTGAAAAATCAAAACTTGTATTAATGTAATTTATTTTTTAATTATTATTTCAGCCTCTACTGAAAATGATGTTGAAATTAATCCTAACTCAAATGATGTTATTGAGAAGGGAAATGAAAATGGTAAATAGGATGTTTTTTATTTTTAAGCTAAAAAGAAATTTGTTTGTTATTAGCATGTATATGTTATAGAGGAAAAGAAATTGAATTTTTTTGTGGATTTCAAGTTGTAGATAATTGGCTGCTGCATATAATCAGTGAGCATTTTTCAAGGGTTTTCATAAAAATCAATTCTTTAAAACCACCACTTTAAAGTGTTTTTTGCTAATAAAAAATTTGGCAAAACCATAGAGACAAGCATAAACTGTTGGATGAGCTGGATTTAAAATGAGCAAAAATTTGATGTGTGGCATGCATCAGCATACTAATAGATGAAAAGGCATGGAATGAAGTTATAAAGAATTTTCACTTAAATAAGCCCAATTTACTGATGTTACTGACCCAAATTTTCATCTACAGCAAATGTGATGATTACAAATCACCAGAAAATTGTTTTTAATTTTTGAAATGATTACATATCTTTATTTTTATTGCTTAAAATATTTTTAACTTCTGTGTGCTTATATAGAAGTCAGACAATTGTTATGTACCTCTTTTCATATTTATAAAATATGTATGTAAAATACTTATGAATATTAGATCTCTTTACACATCATCACTTAATTTTAAAACTGTAAATTTGCCTAGGTTACAATCAGCATAGAGGTTACCGGGGACGAGGACGTGGTCGAGGAAACAATGGCTACTTCCGAGGAAGGAATAATAATTATCATAATGGACGTGGTAAGTTTTTAATGCAATATTTCTGTGTCTCTCTGAAACCTTTTATTATAAATAAATTGGAAGAATTAGGCCTAATTTGAATACAATTGTAATATCACTTTTAATGGTTTAATGGCTTTGCAAAGTTATTTCATATAAAATTGTTGGATAGCCACTTGTTATGGTTGCATAAAAAATGTGAGGTATGGAAAAGTTGTAAATTAATCATATTAAAAGAATTGTATATTTCCTATTAAGAATGAAGAAATGTAACTTCATATTAAATAATTATTATGATTCTTAAATTGTTGGTACTACTTATATTTCCTTCTGATAAAATTAAATCAAATTTGACAAGCAATTAATTATCATAAATTAGGAAATTAATAAATCTTAATTCTTTCAGATATTTTTATAGCTGCACCTATATATTATCTGTTTAGGAAGTCAAATAAGTATAGAATAATTATTAGTATCAATTTTAATCTTTTAAAAAAGGTAATATGAATCATTGAAAATTAAAATCTCTTTATAGCATCTTACTTCTGTAAAAGTAGTTTTAATGACAACAAAATATAGTGCAAAACATCATTATTGAAAGCATAGATTTGTTATTTTTTTGATATTCGGCTAGAAATTTCAACAGCTTTTTGCGTCTAAAAAGACCTTTTAGTTGAAAAATGTACATGAATCTTTTATTCGTATAAAAGTGGGAGTTCTAAAAATTTTTGTAATTCATATTTTTCTCTCAATAATGAAAAATATTAATACATGCAAATACTATGTTTCAATATTTATGTTGAAATTTTTTTCTTAATTTTAAACTTATTTTCAAGGTGGTTATCAAAATCACTATTATCAAGACAGGAATGGATACAATGGCAATTACAGAAGAGGCAATAAACCGTGGTGAGTGATATTGCTTTTCTAAAATATTACAGAAATTTTGTTTGATGTTACATAATTTTTTTATTATTATTTTTAAGAATTTAGCAAGTTTTGTTTTAAAAAAGCCTATTCATCTGGGTTTTTAAATTTTTACCATAAATCCACAAAAATACATCCCTTTCTGGTATTGAAAAAATTCTTTAAATTTAGCAGTGTTCATATCAAGATTAAATATATAAGAAATAAATGAATGAAAATCAGTATATTGTAGAATAGATATTCCAAGTATGAACAAAATATGAAATTAAGATATTTGTGAAAACATTATTGTAATTTTTTTTTTTTTTTTTTTTCCAAAAAACTTTTCATTAACAAAATATTGCACCAAGGTAACTGCATTCCACAATTTCTGAAAATTGAAAGCAATCTGTTTTGAAAATGGTAAAATGCAACATATTAAGTAGAATAGCACTTCTCAAATTTTACATTGCAATTTTGTAAAAAGACACTAATCTTTTTACTCCCAGTCTTTCCTGAAGAAGTGCAACTGTTTTGCAAATCAAAAATTCTCAAAATTATTTTGCTGCAACCAACCCAAATTGTTTTGCTCATTGTTTCATGCAGTTCGTAAAATATATAGTTATCACAATTATTACTCTATTCCTACATCTACTACCAACGCAACTCCTACATTATTTGTTTTCTGTTAATAAACTAACATCTTTTGTGACTTAAGGATAAACAGTCATTTCTAATATGTTTTTGTTGTTGTTACTGTTACAGTTGTATAAAAATTCAGCAACTGTAGATCACCAATCTCAATGATTTATCAAATACAGAATTCATTTCTATTAAAATTATTTATTTAAATAAAAGTTTGCTGTATGTTACAAAATATAGTTTGACTACAGATAACTTATAACGGTAATCATCCAGTTTAACTGACAAATTGATTGTTAGGGATGCTAGTCAGACAGATGCAACATTAAGGCTCCTTTGAAAGATGAAAAAAATGAAAAAAAAAAAACTCCATATTGACATTCATTTTATCTAGTTTTTCTTTTAATTAAAATTTTTTTATATTGCAAATGAAAATCTCATATAAATGACATTTTCTTTGAATTGGTAATCAGAATATATCTATTGTAATATGTTTATTTTTTATGTTATCTTTCAGGGCGAGGTGGAAATGGTAACCGTAACGGTCGAGGAAACTACAGGACACAGTCCTCTCAGCAGCAAAGCCAGCAACAAGAAACACAACAGTAGACAACATGACGACGTATATGAAGTTTCATCTATTATGTTAATAATTCATCTCGAACTTTGGCAGTGGCAGCGGACTTTCCTTTCTGGAAACACTTAAATATTAAAATTTTGTTCTTTTTTTATTATTTGCCATGAATTGTAAACGAAACAAGCTGTGGCCTGACAGGTCTTCACCTAATTCACTAATCAAAGCTTCCACCTTGCATCATCACGACAGTATTAAAGTGAGGGCCAGAAGTCATAATGCTGCCCTTCAATCTTGCATGGGAGATGGCTCATTGGGACCAGCTGTGTACAACAACTATGCAATAACTATTTTTTAGTGCAGACTTCCAAAAGGCTGCTCCCAAATAGAATGGCCATCCCAATTGTGAAGTTTTTGTGATAAATCAACTTTTCAGTTTTTTTTTTTTATGTGTCTTATGTTTTTTATGTCAATTTTAATACTTTCCCTTTTGAGTCTTTTCCCCCTCCCTTTGGGTTTTCACATGCTAAATTGATACGTAACAGAAGCTTGTTTTCCCTCCTCCATTCAAGACTTAATTTTTTGTGCATTCAACCAAGTGCACTTGTGAAAATTGTTTATCTATCATGTTGTCGATACAACTACTAGATGATGCCAAAAGAAAAAAAATGACCTGTGCATCTGCATTTTCTGCTACCCACTATCATTCTGTAGTTAGGTAATGCATATTCTGTCAGGTTGGTCTGAAATTTTTTTGTAAAGAACTCTTAAGTTTGGACAAAGTGTTAGTCCTTCACTGAGGCTTAATGGCTCTGTTAATAAAAGAGTTTTAAGAAAACAGTGTGCGTTTATTGTGTATTTTATCGGTTTTGATAATCGATGCATCTTTGTAATCGTAATACATTGTATACAGTTAATAATCTTATGTAAATAAATAAACCTTGCCGAAAAGGAAGTTTGTAAATTAATTTTTATTCATACTTAATTGAAGAAAAAAAAGTTGTCTTGCAATCATATAAAAAAAGCATATTTTCTATGAAAACATGATTTTTGACATTTAAAATATGAGGTATTGTATGTTTTTGTTGTCATAGTAAAAAATACTATAATTGCTGATATTTAAATGTTGCTTGCAGAAAGAATTATATTAGACTTGCTATCTATTTTCCCAGATAATAAAATTGTTAAATAGTCATTTGTTGAACGTTTTTCTCTGTATATTTTATCCAAATTAAGATTTTACACACTTTCATATTTATAGATAATTTTTTGTCCTCTTTAAATTTCATTCAAGTAAAATATAACCCCATTAATATCTGTCACAAGATATTATTACACTGATGTGCTGATAATCATTGGCTCGCAAAGTAAGATTGTATTTAAAAATTAAACAATAAAATAAAATGTAATTGAAATAAAATGCATAATAAAAAAATAAATTTTATATGAAAAATGGTAGATTAAATAGATATTTATCTGTTCTTTCAAAAGAAAAAAAAATATATAATGACTTAACATGGTCTGTCTTTAAAATGATCTTAAGATTTTTTTTTATTATTGTTGTGAATGGTGAGGGGTGGCATTTAAAATTTGTTTTTAAGTTGTAAAAGTATTAAGTAAATTTTGCATCATTTTTATTATGCAATGAAATCAATCATTAAGATTAATGGCAATTCTTATGTCAAACTAGTTTTTAATCCTTAAAAATTATAATTTGCAAATGAATGTTTTTTTATTTGCAAGAGGGAAGTAAGATCATTTTCTAACTTCCATCCTTTTTATTTGTGAAATCTAAATGTATTATTAAAAAAAATTTGGAAATATGGCTACTTCTAAACTTAGTTTTTCCATTCAGTTTGAAAAGCTGTCTTCAGTTGTAGTTATAACAAAGAAAATTTAAATCAAAAATAATTCAAAACTTGCCTTAAAGTAAAAATCTTGCAGTTCAACCAACTTCTTTCTATGAAATAACCAATTTGTCAAATAGTTGGATTTGCATGTTCCTTTTCCATAATAGGAATAGTTTATCTGCCTGGTCTGATTGTTTCTGTTAATGATATATCTATATCCAGTTTAATGGCAGAAATCGACAAAGTGCTGGTCGGATATACATGGTTGCTCTGTATGAGGGAAAAAATATATATATTTTAGTTAATATCCACTTGCTTCGTACTATGTGCATAATATTTACAAGATGAAATTATTCAAATCTTTTGTACGAATTTTAGATTTCTGAAACATACATAGAATTAATGAAATAAAAAATGATCGTTTTCTCAAGGACTAGGAAAGTATCGGTAATAATGTATAGTTTACGAACTTGAATCTATAGCATATTCTTTATTTAAACTTTTAAGCATCCGGACGTGGTTAATAAATAGATCTAAAAAAATTTTGGAACTCTGAAACAATCAGCATTGAAGAATATTGTAATAAAACTAAGAATGCAGAATTTGTGCTAGAAATAGATATTATAACAAATAGTATCTTCAATTACATTTCAAACTGAGGGAAAGTTTTGAGAGACTGGTGAATTAACATTAAAAAATATCAAACACCAGCTGAACGAATATAACATCAGATAAACTCTCAAGTGTCTGTCAACCATTCAGTCCTATTTCTGTATAAAATATTAATAACTTCATTTCAAATCAAGGTATCATAATTATTTCTTATTTGATAACTATCATACCGACATCTAGGGTGATGGTATTCAGTTACCAGTTCAGAAAATTTCCATCACCATCTTTTATAATAATATTTCGTCCATCTCTGAAATTAATATGCTTATATTTATGATTTCTGTTGGCAGTGATAAAATGCTACATATTAACATGAACGTTCTTTAAATTGTATGTTGCAAGTAAGCTAGAAAGGCTTGTCTAAATTGTTGCATGCTTTGTTTCTGCAAATTTGACAATTAAAATTTCAATCACCCCCTGATCAACACATCACAGCAATTAAAAAGTGTTTATTCATAAATGATATTGCAGAGGCAAATATGGATAGATGTACAACAATGACATGAAAAGCACTCCTAAATTATTCATCTAAGTAAGAAATTAACACAAAAATTCATTTTTATTAACAATCTTTGAGAAAAGAAAAACCATTAAAGGGAAGATATTTTTCAATATTTTGAGGTGGAGAATAACTTAGTATGAAAACCTGTAAAAAGGTTTTGAATTTAACCCAAAAGGAAATGCTATATATATAGCCTTAAATTACAGTTCCAAAGCAACCTTACAATCATTAACATTTTAGGTCTTTTCTTCAATGCCAGTAATTAACCTCTTTTTTTCGGAAATGAAGGGATAAAAAAGGCTTTGAATTGTCCAATACTAATGACAAATAATGAAAATTTATTAAGTACATTTTTAGATGCACTCAAATTAGCTGTTAGCAAAACAAAACACAGTACTCTGTTACAATAATAAATAATATTAATATTAATCAGCAAAGTTGCAAGTATGCCATGCTCAAAATGGAATAAACCTACATCAATTTGAATTACTTAATAAATCTCATTTTCCACCAATATTTAGAATGACTAATAAACAAGTCATATTGAAAGTCTTGACACATATATTGAGTTATATTTCTTGGTGCTGCGAAAACATTCGTTTACATGAATTGGTGATTTTATATTCAAGCTTGTGGTTAATTTCTTTGGTTATGATGTTAGTAACTTGAAGTAGTTGATATGTTGTGGAATGGTGAGGGCTGATATTCATGTTGCTCCACTGAGAAAAAGCCCCATCAACAGTGTTTGAAAATTCACTGATGGATTATTTTTCCAATAATAACTTTAGTCACACAACTTAGAGACTTATCGGTCTGAAATTCTGAGGGAACTTGTGATTTTGACTTGGCTTGGGAATCATAATGATGGTGGCATGCTTCCATGAAGCTGGGAAATGATGTAGTATTAAGCATTTATTGAAAAGTTTAGTGAGGTGTGTGATAGCTTTAGTTGGGAGACACACCTGGGCCTTATTTAGTATCTTATCAGTACCTGATGATTTCCTGACATTTAATTTGCGAATGAGGCTCTAATTATTAGACTGATTAATGGAGGAATTGGAGAAAGATTAATTTTGCTGATATATGTCATGTGAAAATTATAGAATCACAGAATCGACAACTTCTTCAATATGATATATGATGGTTTTCGTAAGTTTCTGCGTTTTCCTGGAAGGAACGCTCCAAGTTATCAGCAAAGGTATTTAGAAGATAGAAAAATATACCTCTGTTACCCAATAATGGAGGCTTATTTCTGCTTTTTCTTAGTGAAGTAGCATTTGAGAGGGGGTTATTTTCGGAGTTGAAATAAATTAAACCAGTTAAAAACTTTTATCTTTTATTGTTTATTGTTAAAATTTCTTGATGATATTTTGGAAAGTGTTTATTTGATCTTTAAAAAAGCAGGAAATCTAGTTTACGGCCATGACTTCTTGAATCTGTTCTCTTTCATTAAATTATCTATCTCTTCTGGGAGTTTGCGAGGGTGGTCTTCACTTCTAGTGAATTACTAGAAGTATTGATCGATGATAATAATATTTCATCTAAGTTGGTTATTGCAGGTGACGACTCGAGTGTTAATCATTGAAGACTTGTCTCTTATAGTGGAATTGACGAAATCTTGAAAAAGGAACCAGTTGGTATAATAACGCATGGAACTGGGTAGGAAGAGAAGCTAGTTTTTATAGTTGAATATCGCAGGATTATGATCGATTATTGATAGAATATGCTGTACCAGAGAAGTTTTAAATTATATTTATGATTTAAAATTGATTATGATGTTTACCATTAAATGATTTCTATGTCCAAGATACTATTGGTGACTGCGAAATAAAAGAAGAACGTAGGATGATCAGGTGCTGTTATGCTGAGACAATTTAGGATGGACCAATTGTGTATTTATGTACCGCCTTCATTATAACTTATGACTTCAAGTGCTTGAAATCCCAAAGTAGAGTTGCTCTATTACTGTAATTGACTTTATATCCAATTCCGAAATAATAGTTCTACCAACTGTGGGATGGCGGTAAATCCATTTCTGTTGGTTAAAAATATTAAAAGAGTTTTCACAGGAGGTTGTTAGAAAAGGCACTTCATGGTGAATTAAATTTTCGTGAACCAAAAATTGCTGTGCATCCACCTCTATGAATGAAATAGATCTGAAAATTATGTAGTTTTGAATTTGTATGATATCACTGGGACCCAAATGGATCTCTTGAATGGCAATAATATGACAGCTATGGTTTTTCTAGAGGCTTCACCCGGTCTTTGGACTTGTGCGACCCAGTACGTTTCACACATACATGATCTCTTGATCAGTAATTGCTATGATGAAAGTGTTCTTGGCAGATGAAACATTGCACAAGACCAGCTTTCTTTTTCAATTGTTCCACTTTTTTCTGAAATGTGGTAAGGGTTCTAAATTGAATATGTTCTTGTTGTTGTCGTGTTTCGGTAGGACCACTATAAAGAGAGGCATATTTTCTTGCCAGCTCTGTGCTACATTTGAGTGATGTAAACTATAAATTCTCTTTCAATAAACTTCAGTTTTATTCATCGATAGAGAAATTATTAGAAGTCTACGTAGTAGTAATTGCATCTCCTGAAATAGTTCATAGGTGTGAGCTTTGTTCTTGTGATTATCAGTTATTTCCTTTTTATTGTCCTGTGTGCTTCAATAAAAGTGGGAAATATTTTAAATTTCTTACCAACTATTCCGCCTGTGATGTTCACTTCGGTGATGGAATTCTTAATTCCTAGAACCTTGCCATTTATTCCATTATCCACTATGATACGTAATTTGATTTTTTAGAGGGAGCATCTTGAATGATATTTTTCGTCGGAGATGTACATCTCGTTAATTTCAATTACAGCTGATGCTACGTTGTAAGCGGAATTTAAATCCGATTCAGTTGAAGATTCATACGTCGATTCCGGAGGATTATTAATGGCTAGACAAGCGAATTTTTGATCAATTACTTTTAAGCGGTTTGAAGTCTGGTTTATTGAATATTCATTTTTTGATCATTTAATGCAGCAGCATTATTCGCTCGGTCTGTTTATTTGTAGTATTTTCTTTAACCGGCGAATTAGAAAAGTCTGATTTCGCAACTAATTTCTTCAGTAGTGCATTGTATTGATGTAATTTGCATCAGAATCATCATGACTTGAAATTCACTTTGGAAGCAGATCGGTTCAATTTTGTATGCTGGTTAAATTTTCGATTAATCCTTTAGAGTAGTAATCGCATGTTTCTGCAGTCAGCAGAAATAGGTCCTTTCACAAAAATTGATCATCTGTGACAGTCTGTATCCCTGAGGATTCTTATTTACGAACTATTCAGTAATTTCCATTTACGAACGGATAGATAATAACCCTGCAGAATCAGGATTCATAATTGGAATATTTTTAAGAAAATTAAAAAAAAAAAAAAATTACAACAGTTCGAAGAAATAAAATAAAGCAGGATCGTGCACGTATACAACGCAGTAAGCAACACACGACTGTGGAAGACGAGAATGGAAGAGCGACAAATAAGACGTTTTACCACCTGGAGGAAAAAAAAACCCCGATAATGCTTAATATTTGCAATTCGATTAATCTCAACCTTTCAATCATCGCAAAGCTGAAGCGTGCGCCGATTCTTCTAATAATAATCGCGTTATACAATCCACAGAAACCAAGACTGACTTTTGCTCCGTGACGCTCATACAGTCATATGAGACCGGGACATACGGTTTAATGTGATTCCGAACCACTACAAACATCCATGGCACCGCCGGGACTCGAACCCGTAACATCGAGCACCAGAGCGCAAGCCACTCGACCATTCAGGCCCTACTCTTGTTTTTAATGGCCAAGTTCTTTGCCAGCGTCATACACCCAGGTTAGACCAGTTGAAGATGTCAATTTCATTTCATAAACTTTCTTCGTCCTGAAGGAATTTTCTTCAATATTCAACTCCCTTGAGGTATATAAGCCGGATGGATTTCAACCGATTACTACAATATAGTAATCCGGTAGAAAATGTGATCTTCACGGACTTTTCGACAAGAAAAGGAAGTCCACTTAGACTTGCTCTGACCTCCAGCTAATGACTAGCTAACTCCACCCTCAAGTAGGTGGCACCTCATCACTTAATTTCCCGTTCGATTCAGCAACAGCTCATTTCCCGTCCTTTTTTTCATCACGTGTAGATCTAATTGTCATTTTTTTTTTTTCTTTTTCGTTTTTGGTTCTTAACTGCACAGAAGTTTTAGAAGTTTATAGATTTTAATCTTTTTTTTTTTTTTTTTTAATTTTTTTCTTAGTTTTCCTTAAAATATTATGCTTCATTTCATAATCATTACATTTTTTAAAACCTTTTTATAAACTTTAATTACTAAAATCTTTAATTCTTATTCAATATTTCAAAAACCCTGATGGGTTAAGGTGACTTCTTCCCCCATTGACACTGCGAAATCGCCGGTTGTCAGCAACTAATCTGAAATATCACTTTAAGGATTGTAATTTAAATCGTTTAACGAATCAATTAACTGACAACTGACTCATTTGTAAAGCTCATTCTCATCTCACAAGAGCAAGAAACTATGCATCATCAGTGTTTGATGCAAAGAATTCAAATTTGTTAGTCTTTTTCGAAAGGTTGTTCTAATGCAGCTGGCAATACAGAGGCAGTTAATCTTTATGCCATAAGCAAGGACTACACTGCTTTTACTTATTTAGCACTACCAAGGTGGGCACTTGTGGTTTGAAGATATGCTACGGACACCAGTAACATTACCCCCACAACGCTCTACGATCCTATAAGACTGAGACTTACGGTTTAAAGTGGATTCCGAATCGCTACAAACATCCATGGCATCACCGGGACTCGAACCCTAAACCTGTAGTACCGAGCGCCAGAGCACTAGATACTCGGCCATCAGGCCCCGATATCTAGTAGGGTTAAAAATGTTCATTCGCATTCAGATAGAATAACCTCGCTGGAAGAATCCACCATGCATTAGCACGAGAACTAGAGGACAGTACGTGGAGGGAGGAAGAAAAATGTTTAAATAAATTTTACGAGATGTATGGCAACTGCGAGATGTATGGCAAAATAAATTATACATGCAGAATGTTCCATCGTTTTTAAAATTACTTTTGTCTTTTCTTTCATGTTCATACTTCTTTTATTGTTATTCTTTTGGTTACCAGAGAGTGTCGACAACGTTTATGGTATTTCAGAAGGAAATTTGGACTACTGGAATTTCGAATTTTTCGGTGATTTTTGGAATTTTAAATTTTGGAGTGTTTTTTTGAGGAGGTCTCATTTCCACTTCTGCAAACTTGTTGGGAAGAAAAACATTTGAATAAATTGTGATAAAGCAGCGTCAGCGAGCATACATCTCAAAGCACCAAGTCAAGTCAAGTCATAAATTATATGTTTGTGTCAATATCTCCGCTCAATTCTAGCATTTCAATAATCCTATTCAACTTATGTTCACCGTTTTTCGAAAAAAAATTTTTTTTCGTAAAAGTTTCAAAGTTGCAGATGACACAGAATTTAACTAATGCCTTTCAATCTTTAAAGGAGAATACACCCATATCCAGCCGTAGTCAGGCGAAAAGGATTCGACATTGCAGAGATTGACAGGTGAGAGGTCATTTTTTTCTTATAAATATATGCTCCTACATTGTATGCCAATTTAATGTAAAAATTTGATGTTTAATGTGTTATATTTTAAATTTTTTTTAGTTCTATCCGTGAACAACTTTTTAATTTCTCATCCGAGAAAAACGAACACACCAGGGTTTTATTGTAAACTAAAATTGCAATAACATTACAATTTTTAGTTATTGAAGAATTTATTATCATTATTTTTATTATTATTATTTTATTATTATTATTTTTTTTTTTTTTTGCTTTAGACAATTCGATCGTTCTCTATCTATAACATTATCTAAGCTATAAAGAGCAGAAAATTCTTTTTCTTCCGGGTTGCTATTTCATAGAATTGGTTATTCTATTTACTATATACTCATACATGGTTTTCTAGGAAACAATGACGTGCATTGTCGGCAAATCCTTAAAGTCGGTAACTTATTTTTCTTCCAGCTATAGAGGTAATTAGTTTCAAATGATCGAGTTGTAAAAAGATTGTAAAATCAAACATTGCTAATGTTCGAGATACAGATGTCCAATTTTTTGTTTTTCTAGTTACGGAGGGAAAATATATATCAAAATGGCTTGTGGGGATTGACTCATTATTTCGATTTATAGAGGGTTGAAATTTCGAGTAATGGAGGTTTTGGGGCTTGAAGGAAGGGAACAAAAATTGTTTTCGAGTTGTGGAGGTTTTCGACTTATCGAGGTGGATCTCTATGGACTTAAAAGAGGTTCTACAGTATAAAAATGATAGTTTAAAAGTTATTGCCATTTCAGGAAGATTCAGACTTCACAAAAGGACTGTTAAAAAACGTTTATTAGCTGCAGTCTAGAGGAAGAAAGAACAGAGAGAATTAGAGTTAAGAAAACTTGAAAGTGAGTTAGTTGTAGTAGTTTAAGCTTTGCGTTGTAATCATTACTTTGCATTATAGAAAATAAATTATGTTTGTGTCACTATCTCCTCTCAATTCTAACATTTCAATCATCAAATTCACCTTACACTCACCATTTTTCGGAAGCTAAAAATTTTACTTTCGTGAAAGTTTCAAAGCACGCAGAATTGCAAATCAACAAACGCCATTACGTCTTCATCTACAAATACACCCATATCCGGCCATAATCTATACTCTGGCTCACATGATGCATACATGCAATTTCTACATAAGCTTATTTAACCAATCATTATATCTCTATGGGGGCCTGATGGACGAGTGGCTAGCGCTCTGGCGCTCGGTACCGCAGATATCGGGTTCGAATCCCGGCGTTGCCATGGGTGTTTGGAATCGACTTTAAACCGTCGGTACTGGTCCTAATAAGATAGTAGAGCTTTTCGGGGGCATTGTTACTCCGCGTCCGTGGCTTATCTTCAAATTACACGCGTTCCCTGGGTAATGCAAAGTGAGTAACGTCTGTGAAGCCCTTGTGGCATAAAAAGATCACGGTCTATTTGCCAGCTGCATTAGAAAAAAAAATCTGTGGTAATTGCTTATTTTTCTATTTTGAAATATAAAATACAGTCTATGGTTCAATATAGAATGCCATGTTCCTAGGAGGAATTTTCAATTAAATAGTTGTAATTTTCTTATTCTAACATGCCATTTAATTAAAAATGTTCAATAGATTTCTTGAAAACTATATTTCAAACGGTAAAATAAACTGACATTGTTTAATGTATGAATTTTGAATTTTTGTGTTAAATCTATTAAAAAAAAAAGACAGTAGAAAAAAATATTTCCTTTTTCTTCCAAATTAAATATGATTGTAGTTAATACTCATTGACCGTGAAAATTATCTAAGAATTTGTATTTGATTTGAATATTTGATACATGACTGTGAAATTTCAACGCGATTGAATAGCACTGGTCGTGCAATTTTACTAAATGAATAATTGTAGCTGCCTCTTATATAAATTCATGTTTGTGAAAATGAAAATGAAGGAATCGTCAATACACAGTGAAGATGATGAATGAAGTGGTATATGGGGATGTGAAGCAACAAGGACTATAATCCCTAATCACTATACATATGAACAGTTAGTTTTTCCTTATTTTTAATATGTCACTCTCCACAACGCTCTACGATAGTGTAAGACCGACCTACGGTTTAAAGTGGATTCAACCACTACAAATATCCATGGCACCGCCTGACTCGAGTGGTACCGAGCGCCAGAGCGCTAGCCACTCGGCCATTCAGGCCCCCGGTACAAATAAATGATTAAATGTTCAAAGCAAACAAACAATAACAAGAGATCGGAATCAGTATTTTGTGTAGCCACCACGCGCCGCAATAAGTGTTGCTACACGACGTGGAATGGAGTCAAACACATTTTGAATGTCTGCCTGAGGAAGAGCATTCCATATTGTTTGTATGCGCACCCAAGTTCGTCTGCAGAAGCAACAGGACGAGGATCACGAGCGAAACGCCGACCAACGAAATCCCACACATGTTCAATCGGCGACATATCCGGGGAATACGCAGACCAAGGAAGAAGCTGCACCTGCCGCGTTGCAAAGAAGGATTGAACAGTCCTAGCGATATGGCGGGCATTGTCCTGTTGAAATACAGCGCCTGGCAAGCTTTGAAGGAAGGGAACAGCTTGGGGCTGTAGAACTTCACTGATGTACCGGTTGCTGTTCAAATTGCCCGCAATTCTTAGCAATTGAGATCGTCCATGATATGCTATGGCACCCCAGACCATAACTCCGGGTGTTCGTTCACTGTGGCGTTCGATAATGCACTCCGGAAGATGGCGTTCACCGGCATAGCGTCTGACACGAATGCGGCCATCATGGTACCACAAATTAAAGCGGGATTCGTCAGAAAACACGACATGCTGTCAATCAGCACGCCAGTCTCTATGCTGAGCGGCACATTGTAGCCGCAGGCGGCGATGGTTTAGTGTGAGAGGGATCCTGTATAAAGGAATCCTTGCGCTCAGTCCACGTTGCTGCAGACGTCTACGAATTGATGAAGCACACAATGAAACACCTGTAGCTATTGACCACTGTGCTGCCAATTGTCTAGAGGAAGCTGTACGGTCCGTCAGCGCCATGCGGACCAGGTGTCTATCATCGCGAGCTGACGTCACATTTCGGGGTCCAGTCCCGGATTTCCGAGTTGTCCGATACTCGTCCGTCCACTGCTTCCAAAGACGCATCACCGTGCTACTGTTACGCCGCACACGAGCGGCTACTGCACGGTAAGACAATCCAGCTTCACGAAGGCCGATGATTCTCCCCCCGTTCAAACTCTGTAAGTTGTTCAAATCTCACTCTCTTTCGTCGAAGAGGCATAAGTAACGATTGAGCTAACGTTACCACTAGCAGATAATCACCGATAACCATACACGCCTCGCTACAGCCGTCTATTTATTCGGATCCATCCGCCGTTAAGAGGGCGTTGCTCAGCATACGCATGCGCTACGGATTTGAAATTCTAATCATTTGCATATCATGCGCTAATTTGCATTTCCTGAAAATTTCAGCTTACTCGCGTAAGTCCTTCATGGTGTGGCAATTTTCACAAACATGAGTTTACTTTGCTACAGTAAATCTGATGTAATTACAAAAAGTTGCCCCCACTGGCTCAGTTTTTTTCTTCTTCAATTTTGCGTATACTGAAATAAGAAACCTTTGATTCCTCCTGCCTATGCACAGGTCCGGATTTAGATGAAAAGAGGCCCTAGACTATTCCACTTATGAGGCCCTTTCACCTCCCCAAATGCAATAAAAGTTATATTTTCTATCAAATTAAATTAAATATATTTAATACATTGACGATTAAAGCAAATTCAATTTAGATAAATTTATTTCATAATAATTCGCATTTAAAGTCTAAGTATGAATTATAATGAATTTTGAATTTTAAATTAAATAAAAAATGAATCTTTATTCAAACAAAATCCACATCACAAAAAACAAAATATCAAATTGTAATATATCGTATATTCAAGTATCGTTTGTCTGTTCCAATCTGCACTTTATTTATGCAAAAACAAACCAGAGCTTAGTAGCATAAGGCACGTCAGTATTTGCCATAGCAATCAGTGAACGTATGAAATATACTTTGGTGCAATCTAGTATATACAAACGAACAGACCCAATGAGCCGATCTTAAACAATACATTTTTATGTTTGTTTATTAGTCGTATGTGTAGAATTTTTCCTTATTTTCGATTTAGGTGTTTATTGTTTTTAGAATAGTGTAATTCTAATTTTGCTAATAATTTGAATGTAGGCCCTGTTGATCTTGAGCCCCTAGGCTGAAGCCTGGTTAACCTATAGGAAAATCCGGCCTTGCCTATGCAGCTCATATGAAAATATATGTCAACCTGAAGATTTTACTATCGAAGATGCAATACCAACAGTATTCTTGGAATATGTGGGGCTATTCGAAAGATTTAGCCCTTTTGTTAGTTCTACAATAAGAATACACTAAATTTTATTAATTTAATGCAAGTGGCATAGCAGATATCGCAAAAATTCTTTTGTCAAAAAGCAATGGCACAAATGAAATCTGATACCTAAACAAAAAAAAAAAAAAGGTAACTTTTCAACCACTTTTAAGTCCTGAACATACATTTCTTCCTCCCTTGCACATCAAACTCGGATTGATGAAACTTTTGCTAAGGCGATGGATAAAAGTGGTCCACGTTTCCTGTACATAAAGAAAAATACCCTGGAATCAGTGAAGCTAAAATAAGAGGGTATATTTGTTTGCCCACAAATAAGGAACGTTATGAAGTACCTGGACTTTGAGGAAAGTTTGAATGGGGTTGAAAAGATACATGGAACTCTTTTTAAAAGGTCGTAACCAGGGCCGGATTTAGATGAAAGAGGCTCTAGTCTATTCCACTTATGAGGCCCTTTCACCTCCCATTTTTAAGTTTGTAAATTACATGACAGATAATGAAATACATCATTACTGTGACATTTATCAATATGTTAAATGAAACATGGGTACTATTTTATAAAAAAATGTGGCACGGATAATAATAAAAAAAAAAAAAAAAAAAAAAATAGAAAACACTTATTTGGACATTTATTCTCGGCACCCTATATATTACTTGTAACAATAACTAATCAAACATAACACACAACATTTACAAAGAAACAAAATTCAAATAATAAAAATCTTTGACTACGAAAAAAAAAATATGCAATAAAAACTATCATATTTTCTATCAAATTAAATTAAATATAGTCAATACATTGAAGATTAAAGCAAATTCAATGCAGATAAATTTATTTCATAATAATTTCGCATTGCATTTTTATGTTTGCTTATTAGTTATATGTGTAGAATTTCTCCTTATTTTCTATTCAGTGTTTACTGTTTTTAGAATACTGTCATTCTAATTTTGCTAACAATTTGAATGTAGGCCCTCTTGATCTTGAGGCCCTAGGTTGAAGCCCAGTTAGCCTATAGGAAAATCCGGCCCCTGGTCGTAATTGAATTTCTTGGCAATAGTAAAGCTGAGAACTATGGAGAAATAGTTTCAGAACTCCTTCAAAATTATAAAGTTTTGGTATGTAATATGTCCCTAAAAACATTTTCTGGATTCAATAAATATTAGTAGAAAAATATATATCGTAACAATAAATCGAATGTATTTCATTGAGAAACATACAAATACAGCAAATTAATATTTCAAAAAAAATGATAATTTTATCTGAGTTATAATCGAATCCCATCTGGAATACAAAGATTAATTTAAATCGATTTAATAATTTTTAAGTTACAGAAATAGAAATACAAGAAAATAAATCACGTCCTCCATTCTGAAAGGTTGTTAAATTCCAGAAATTATTTCTTATCTATCGTAATTATTATAGAAGCATTCGTCAGAAATTATTGTAGTAGTTTAGTTAGAATTATAGTAGTTTTCATTATTGACCACTAGATGTCACTAACAGTGCAAAAGACGAATGAAAATTTATCATGAAAATCGGTGATGGATCTGATGAAATCAGTCTTCCTAATTCAATTTGTGTCAAAGAATTTTAATCATTTTTTTTTTATTTTAATGTTTTGGAAACAGTTTCAGCGTTGTTTTCCTCTTATAAATGATATATTTATTTTCAAGAAGTTATTTAGAAAAGTATAAATAAAAAAAAAAAAAAATTATTTTTCGATTTTAATCACTAGATGTCACTATAGGTTCATTCTAGATTTATAGATGGCCTTGAAAATTGTTCTGTTGAAACCTGTGGCTTCCTGCCTAACTACCGCCATCTTGTAATGACGCATGATAAAGAAATTATATCCTTTTATGTTAAAATAAGTTAGAGACATGAATATTAGTCTTACAATTACTTTTCTTTACATAAAAAAATGTATCCTGAATTGAAGAAAAAGACATTATTATAGAATCAGATTTCTCTATAATTTCTTACCTTCAATAATTTACAGAAGAGGCGGGAATTTTAAATAGGAGTCTTATTTAATTTTTGATTATGGATCACCAGATGTCGCTAATGATTTAAAAGATTTATCTAAATATATAACCTTGAAGATGAATTATGGCGTTTAATGAAATATCATTCTTCACTGTCATCAATTTCTTTTGACACAAGGCAAATAAAATAACCGTTTTTAATTTAAATATCTTAGATTTATTTGATAATTTGTTCAGCACGAGCAGTCATTTTGTTCAGTATGCATCGAAGAAATGTAATAGTGATTTAAATTAGGAAGAACTTCACTGTCACATGTCTTCTACTAAAAAACAACAACAAAAAAAATATCTAAAAAAAAAATTATTAAAACTGAACTTATTTATTTTTCTCTTTATAAAAGGGATTTTTTATAAAGGGAATTTCTCGGTATTTGTTTATAATATAGGTATTTACATGGAGAAAAATTATTAAAAAAATTAAATAATTAAATTATTTCTAATGGACAAAAAAAAATATTTATTTTTTTCAGTAAATTCGAGACCTTTTTGAATAATATTATATATATTTGTAATATAACATAATATATGTTATGAGATTAATAAGATTCTTTTAATATGTATCAAATTTAATCAAATACATTTAATTTCACATATTTATAAAACAACTTTAAAATCATTATATTATATTTTTTGTAATAAAATCAGGATTATTCATCAAGAATGCTAAATAAAAAAAATATATCAAATATTTGAATTTTGATTCGATTTTAACTTGCTTAAGAAGATTGATTAATTTAAAACAAACTTTTTATGTTCATAAAAATTGATATGTTATTTTATTTTTAGGGATCATTTATTTTAATATTTATAATTAACTGCAAAATGCATTAAATAATATTTAAAAAAGAGAACCAAAAATATAATTTTTTTTTATATAAAATCTCTATTTTATTACAAATCAATGAATTTTTATTATCTTACTGCAAAGTAATAATACAAGCATAGGACATTACTTTTTTTTTTTTTCAAATTGTTAAATTAAAATGGTTAAAAAATACGTATTTTTATCATCGTTAATACTCGTTCAAGGGGGCCGTGTGGCTAGCTCTCTGGCGTTCGATACCATAAGGTATCGGGTTCAAATCCCGGCTTTGCCCATGGGTGTTTGTAGAGGTTCGGAATCCACTTTAAGCCGTAGGTCCCGGTCTAATAGGATCGTAGAGCGTTGCGGGGGCATTGTTACTCAGCGTCCGTGGCTATCTTCAACTTCAAGTTACACACCCCCCTGGGTAATGCAAAATGAGTAATGTCTGTGCAGCGCTTGCCTTAAGGCATCAAAGACAACTGTCTAAGTGGTTGCCAGCTGTATTAGAACGAATATATATATATACTCGTTCAAATATATTACATTTTCAAAACTATTCACAAAAAGAATTTTTTTTTCTAATCCCATTTGGTAGACAGCAAAATCTAGACTAAGTCCAAGAACCTGTGCAGTCTCTTGGAAGGAAGGCACCTTCTGTTGTAATGGAGCACCCGTAGATAGAAGTATGACTTGGCGCCGTGTCGCTGAAGAAGGAGGGCAGCGTCTTCCGGGAGGACTTTTTAAGGAGACTCGCATTTCTCCCATATCATATGGGAGAAAACCCGGAAAACTCCTACCAGGTAGTCCTACTCACGAGATAAGATGCTGAACATCACAGCCAACGAGTCTCCTCCATTCTTGAAACAAGGTTTACAACAAAGCCGCCAGTGGATTGAAATGCTCAACAGCTGCTCGCATTGTCACGAGTCGGGCATGTGAAAAAGAATTAATTGCATTTAACGTCAAAATCAAACAAACTAAAAATTTCTATGACTTGCATATAAATAATTTGAAATGGAAATTATGAAAATATAGAAATAATACTCAGGTCTGTAAAATATAAGAGACTGTTTTCCGTATCTTTAATGAAACAATTATTGAAGTGCCTAGCAGAAACAAGTACCATAAAAAAAAATTTTTTTGAAGACAATTCCTTCTTTTTTTTTTTTTCACTATATTACAAGAAAGTCCTTTATAATTAATTTCCATTCATTTTTTAAAGTTTATCTGGCGCCATCTATTGGTAGATACATGGCAACTTAAAACTATAAAAAACTAAAATTAATTAATTAAATTTAATTACTGAACTAATATTTAAAAAAAACTGTATTCACATCCAGTGTCATCCACTACAAGTTAAAAAAAATATTTGAACTTGAGTGGAGGAATAAAAAGTATTTTATGAATGATTGAAGATTTGAACAAGATATATATAGGAGAATGTGAGCTAATAGAAGGAATTGAATGAAAAATGTTTCAAAATTTAAAATGAAAAAAAAAAAAAAAAAAAAAAAAAAATTGAACGACACATTTCAGTTGTGGAAACCTCTTGCACATTTGAATACTTCAACAACGAGTGGCATTGCTCACCAAATCGATTTGTTTCAGTTTTGAATGAGAATTCAAACCACGCACTTTTTGCTGGGAAAGAACATTTCCATTCCAGATAGTGTCGCCTTTTGATACGCTCGTAAGGGAAGATAAAGGAGTTTTCGAATTCACACTGAAAGCTCAGAGGAGTGTTTGCTAGCAACGCTCGTAACTCAAGCATTTAAATGTGGGCCTGACTTTTCCTATTAAATATAGAATAAATACATTTTTTATAGACCTCGGATCCCAAATCTGAATAAACTATGAATTCTCTTTAAAAAGAAGCATGTATTGAAGTGATTTTGAGGAATTACAAAATTTAAATGAACCATATGGTTGAGAAATTTAAGCAGATATGTTGCAGGATGTTTGGCAGTTTATACCCCCCAAAAAATATATAGATTTCTTGGTTAAAAGGATTCATAGAACATTAAAGAGATGGATAGGAAATATCAAAAGGGGATGTTAAAATGATTGGTTAAAAAAATGCGTTTTGTTCTTTCTAAAAAAGCAAACATTTGAAAAAGTTTTTACTTCAAATGACAGTTTAAGAAAACTAACAAAACAAAATTAAATAATAATTGTTTATCATGTTAATTTTATTTTGACCTTTTCATCCACAATTAATCTAAACTGAAAACGCATTGCCAGCACATGTCTCAAATGCTGGATTTTTAATCATACACAGTAAATAATGACGAATATAAATAAAAGCCCAGCTCGTGGCTGGTGAGCATTAGGGCTGAGGTTCAATCCCCATGGCTTTGTTGTACACACTGTTTTAAAAACGAGGTTACTCGATGTCGTTTGTGATGTTCAGCACATCTTGTCTCGGGAGTCCGACTACTACTATGACTACTACTACACCATACCACATCACTGTAACCAGAGTTGAATTGCCCCGAATTAGTTTGTGAATGATGAGTGGTGAGAAATCTGACTGGGCTCTGTAACATATCGGTTTACAGTCATGTCAGACCAGGACTTTCGGCATAAAATGGATGCCCCACGAATAACAACAAATATCTATGATACCACGGGGACTCGAACCTGAAAGCTGTTCACCGAGCACTTGCAGCCATTCATGAACTTCATGTACCAAACAACGATGGGATTTTATGGATGACAATGCCCACTCGGTTCGCGATTGGTTTGAATTCTGGACAATTCCAGAATGATCTGTCCTAGATCGCCATTCCATGCCATTTATGGGACATATATATCTGTTCGTGCCCAAAATTGCACCATCAACGAAAATTATATAGCTCGATGGCGATTTGCCGGGCGAAGATGTTCAGTATCTTCTCAGACTACCTGGGGGGGATGTTCAGTATCCTCATACGATACGCAAATGCGGGATTAGTTCCTTCTAAAAGTCCTCCCGGAATGTACTATCCACTTTCTTCAGCGACTCGGAGCCAAGTCAGACTTCTACCCATGAGTTCTGCGTCACAATAGAAGCTGCCCCCTTTCCCTCCATCCATGAGTAGATTACTCATGGGATATCCGTCCTGCACTGCTGACACTGAGGGTTAGACACAGCAAATTTAGTAAAAAACAAATAATGTAAAATAAAAAATTTAAGTCAATTCCTCCTTTTTTTTTTTTTTGCACTATATTGCAGAAAAGTCCTTTAGAAATAAAGTTGAAATTTTCCTCATCTGGCGCCATCTATTAGTAGATACATGCAACTCAAATCTAAAAAAAAAAAAAAAAAAAAAAAAAAAAAAAAAAATTAATTAATTTAATTTAATTAATGAATTAATATTTGAAAAACTGTATTAACATCAAGTGTCATCCACTGCAGGTTAAAAAAAAATGTATTCGAACTTGAGTGGATGAATAAAAAGTGTTTTATGAACGATTAAAAATGTGGAACAAGGTATAAATAGGGAGAATGTGAGCTAATAGAAGGAATTGAAAAAAAAAAAAGAAAAAGAGTAGAAACAGATAACTTATTCAAAATTAAGCAAAAATTCCGCTGGGTTGGTATACAATTTACCCATCATATTTAGAATTTAATGTATCCAAATCGCATAACAGCAATATTAAAAAAAATATTAAAACTATAAATTTCCAAATGATTTTAATTTTCTTAAAAAATGTAATTTTCACTTTGAAATCAAATTTTCTTTGCTTTCACCAGACGATCTTTTAAAACAATTTTTATATTATTTAACTATATAATTATTAGCATTTGAAATAAATTCAAATAAATATTATGTATAAAAAAAGCTCGTGAAAGGAATTTAAAAGAAACCAATAAGAAAAGTTGAAAATGGTAAAGGAAAGAAAAACTGATCAAAAGATACAAAAAATGACCAATGAACCGAAAAACTAACCAAAGACGAAAAAAAAAAAGTGAACAAGGAAGCGAAAAAGTGATTAAGGAAATGAAAAACTGATCAAGGACACGGAAAGTTATCAAGGAAACGAAAATCCCGCTCTCCAAAACAATACCCATACTTTTATGGGTAATAAATTTTGCTAAAATTTTATTTTTATTTATTTTTTTCCTTTTACCAAATATCCTGATGTAATAAAGAATAAGAATATGAGCCTAATTTCTCACATTAAAATCAATTATTACTTATAATTGTTTTTGTTCTAATGCAGCTGGCAAACATTTAGACAGCTTGGTCTTGGATGCCTTAAGGCAAGCGCTGCACAGATGTTACTCACTTTTCATTACCCAGGGGGCGCGTGTAGTTTGAAGATAAGCCACGGAAGCGGAGTAATAATGCCCCCGCAACGCTCTACGATCCTGTTAGACCGGGACCTACAGTTTAAAGTGGATTCCGAACCACTACAAACATCCATGGCACCGCCGGAACCAATACAAACATCCATGGCACCACCGGGACTCGAACCCGAAATCTGTGGTACCGAGCGCCAGGCCACTCGGCCATTCAGGCCCTATTATTACTTATAATAGAACAAAGAAAAACGACTTTTAAAGAGCGAAGCACAGTAATCTTTCTTGTTGAAAACTAATGCCATATCACTACTTCTAAAACGATCCTAATTCAAATCAATCGCATTTCAAAGAACACCAGGAGCTTACGGTAAAGTAGCACCACATCTTCTATAAACCCCAAAATAGATTTTCTAGAGACGTAACCAAGTGAATATTCAGCGTCTTACTTTGTCAAAAACATATGCTATTTGCAGAAGCAACAGTCACTGAAGTCAGCTCGAATTTTGTTTAACATGAGTGATGGTACAGATTTGGAGAGGATGGAGTTGAAAGAAAAAGCAGCACATATCCTGTCAACCGAAAAATTAATCCTTTTTTATACTGGATAAGTTTTAGGAATGATGTTATAAATATCTATGCTCTACACTTTCTCTTGGAATATATATCTATATTACTTTGGATGTGAAATAATATTAGATTGCTCAATAGGATGCTTTTGACAGTTCTGGATAAGTCTTCTTGACGTATATTGGTTCAAAACATCGGATTATGACCATCTGTTAAGTATAATCTCTCATGATATCTCAAAATATTATCGCACATTTTTTTAATACTACTTTAAGTAAAGAGATTATTAATACTACTTTAAGTAAAGTATGGATATAAGTTAGTCTAAATACAGAAACTCAAAGATAAGAATTTAGTCAGAAGATAAGCCATCCATCAAAAAGAAAATCTCTATTTAAATTGAACCGATTCAAAAAGTTTTAAAGAGTTTCAAAAAATTTCATTCGATAAATATAAAAAATAAATTTTTTAAAATAATGTTTAATAAATATTTGTTTAAATAATTTTACGTATTAAAATTTTCTAATATATATATATATATATATATAATAAATACTGCACAGTTGATGAATAATAAATCAAATGACTTTTATTTAATTCTTTACTAAACAAAATAGCATTGCTGATTGAAATCAGACTATCTTGAATTTCTATATTAAATCCTCATCTTATTAGGTTACTCGATTCCTATAGTGAATCATCTATTATCTTATTACATTTCTTGAATCCTACATTAAATCATCGTAAATTTGATAGTGTATTAATTAAAATGCACTCTGTAGTGCGCAAGTTGGGCAACCAGATTGTAACTGGGTGGGGTTCGGTTGAGATATTTGAGGCACAGTTTAGAGAATTCATAGCTTTAATTTACATACACCCCCACACATTCAATATTAACATTTCTCCTGAACGTCACGGGGGGGGGAGCCCTCATGCTAGTGCGTAGAAGGAAGCATGTTTGCATGTTTGCATCTAGATATGTTTTAAATGTCAATGCATTTACTAAAAATTCTTACATGTAGATAAATATAAAATTAAAAATTTTTTTCAATACTGTTTCTTATTTAAATTTTCTAACAAATATATATTTTTTATTTTAATAAATATTGTTAGTTGATAAATAATAAATAAAATATAATTTATTAAAATTATTTCATTTCTTACGAAGTGAAATAGCATTACTATTGTGCCCAAAAAGTAAAACTAATTTTCAATTTAAATTTCCCGGGCTTATGGAGTTTCAATTTTTTTTTTCTTAGGTTATTGACATTGTCCTTGACATCTGTATGAAATTTCACTCAAAATATTCATTAGTGTTTGAGTTACGCTTGGCTTTGTGAGACGCTAAAACTGAATTCGGCTTGAATCTTTGAAATGTCTGAATTAATTGAACAAAGAACTTACATTAAATTTTGTTTGCGGAATGAATATTCGTGTGCGAAATTTATAGAATGTTGCAGAAAGCATTCGGTGAGCAAACTATAGTGGAAAGAAATGTTTAGAAGTGGTATAAACAGTTCAAAGAAGGCAATGAACGCATTGAAGACCAAGAGCCCTCTGGTCGACCATAAACCACAACCGACGAAGCTCTCGTCTAAAATTAGGGATTTGGTGCTTGCAAGCCATCAATTTACGCCTAGAGACCGTGCTGGTGATGTTGGAATTTCAAAAGGATCGGTCAATTCCATTTTGGCCTTCAAACGCGTCAAAAAACACTCTCGATTGGTATCGAAAACACTGAATTTTTTGGAAAACATCGCCGCATCGTTGTAAATAAAGAGTTTTTGAAAAAAATAAAAATTGGTCTTACTTTTTGGGCACAGTAGTAGTTGATTTAAAAAGATAACTAAGTATCTTGAATTTAAGATTGAATCAACGTAAATGTGGTACTTTAGATGTATTGTAATTAAGCGTTTATGCTTCATGTTAAATAATCACTGAAACCTGACAAATGTCTTATGTAGTTTTGTGTTACAACCATCAATAACATAAAAGATAGTTCAATTTATTGGAAACTATTAAAAATGATAAAATAAACAATATTTTTTGAATTTGGACGAAGTTTATGAAATTAATTTGTTCATTTGTATGCTCAAAGCAGCCAGAAAGATATTTAAAAAAAAAAAAAAAGCCTTCATTTTCAATACTGCTCTTCATACATGCAAATTTAAGCAGATTAAAAATAACTGGAATGAGGTTTACTTTCTAAGAAATTAGAACCAAATCTCAAAATAAGGACCGTTCGGATTTGGCAACTTTTTGTGGCGCCTACTGGGCAATTAATTGTCAAATTTGGTAACCCGGGTTTCTTGTAGTCTTTGCAATTCACTTCACTTACAATCGCAACCAGTTATTTGGCACACTTTAACGGAAAGTTTTTTTGAATCCAAACCCCAAAGGCCCCCATTCTGCGTTTTTTACCGAAATTAGAATTGAGCACCCTGTTGAACTCTTTTACACTACACTCAAGAGCCAAAACATTATGACCACCTGTCAATAACGAGTTGGCCCACCTTGGCGCGCAACACAGCTTCAACCCGCCTTGGCATGGATTAATACCACCACTTAATACCAGTTAAATATCACTTCCACCTGATCACGTGCCTTCCCCGTCATCCAGGCGAGTTCATTGCAAAATGTAGGGGTGGTCATAATGTTTTGGCTCTTGAGTGTATATGATTCATAACAGTTAACAAGCTGCGCTATTTACATTGCACTCAACTCGGTAAGTTAAAATATTTTCATTGTCCTTTATGAAGGAATACATGTCCTTTAATTTTCATATTAGCAATCGAAATTCTAATATCTCCAATAAAAACATTGGAATCGGTTATACAAGACTGAATAATTGGAGACAAAATTATTCAATGGGTTACTTATTCTTTACTTATTCTTAAGTTCTCAGTCAGTACACTAAACATTATAAAAAATAGACAGATTTCTTAAACATTCTTTTTTAATAATCGCAATTAAATATTGCAGAATAAAGACTCTTCCAATATCAATGTTCTAAAAAAAAAAAAATTTATACGTGTGTTTTCTCACAATTTTATCGGGTTAATTTGTCAAAGAATTTATTTTTTATTTTTTTATTTTTTCATTTTAAATTACTTTTTTATTAAAATTTATTTAAGAATTTATTTTTATTAAAATTTATTTTTTTTTTTTTAGCTCCTAGTAATATATAAAAAAATTCAAAAGATATTCTTTTAAAATAAACTATGCACATTCAACTCGCATGTATTTCAATACATAATATACTTATGCTATACAATTTATATACATCATGTACTTACACTATATGAGTTTAGTGTTTATAAACTTTTTATTTTATTAATAAAATTTCAATAATACATTAGAAAAATTTATTAAAATAGAATTTTTAATAATTTAATGGGCTTAGGTTAATTTCTTTTATAACATTTTTTATTCTTCTTTTTATTTCTTTTTATAACACAGAAGTTTAGAGGATATTGAATGATAAAAGTGCTCAGATGTCTCTTTAAATCGTGTTATAGTTGTCTCTTAAATGCACAATCAAATCGTATCCTTTTCAATACGTCATGTACTTGTACACTATATATGTTATACAGCTTATGTACATCATGTATCTACATTATATGAGCTTACAACTTAAATACGTTTTATTCCAGTTAATAAAATTTTAATAATTCCTTAAAATTCTATTTTAATAAATTTCTTATAATTTAATGGGCTTAAAGCAATTAACCTACGTAATATTTGGCACAATTTTATGAAATCTGATCTTTATGCCATACATATAAATATTAATGCTACTTTTCTAACTGTTTATTTTATTTACGCCTCTTTAATTTCACATAACAAATTTCACTGTCTTGGGTTTTCATGCCTATTGCCATTCCCAGTGCGCAAATAACGGCAATTTCTGTGGCTTGTATACGAGTGAAATATTACATTTTGAGGGACAACTAATAGCATCAAAATTTATGGAATATTATTCAATCTTAAAATATAAAGTATTTCAATATCATGTATCTTATAATTTATAAGTACATAAAAATTAAATTTTAACAATAATATTACATTGGTTGATGGATACATGATCTATTTCACCATATATTTTATTTTCAAAATCTTCAAAATATTGTTGCTGTTGTGCAACACCCTTTTAAATTAACGAGATTCAACAAATTTAACGTGCTTGCTTATGTGCTTCAGAAACCTGTGTTTTAGCATGCTTGTCCACGTGCTTCACAAAACATGTGCTTCAAAAGTCTAATAATAAGCACAAAAACGATTAAATTCTCATTATAAATCAGATAAAAAAAAATCCCATCCAATTTCCAAAAACCAGAATATTTAATGAAGAATATAGAATTCTGAATCAAGGTCATTATGACTTTGGTTGATCTTACATTTAAAATGTTTTTTGATGTAACCCATTTTGAGGTCTCCTTGAAATCTTAAACCAAATAATAAATATTTTTTTTTTTCAAGGATACACGAATGGCAGATAAGAGTAGGAATAAAAATACCCATAAAGATAACAGAATTTTCTCATTAAATGAATAAAGAACTAATTTTTAAAGAAATCTTAAAGCAGTTGCCAATTATGGGAGCAATTAAGCATCAGTATAATATGACACAGTTGCAAAAACCATTATATTTTGAGATATAACCATACTCTGTAACGTAAACCTTAATTTTCATGAAACATCATATATTTTTTACAGTGGTTCAATTTATTGTTAATTATTTTTCTTCGATTGATGCACATGCTTACATTTAAAAATGTTTCTATTTATTAAACTTGTTTAGAAATTTTTTACCGACTCGTGTCTCAATGGCAATGTGTGCCACCGGTCAAATTTTTTTTACAGAGGATCAATCCACTAGCGGCCTTATTGTAGACACTGTTTCAAAAAACGAGGAGAATCAATGGCGTTTGTGATGTTCAGAATCTTTGCTCGTGAGTCAGACTCCTTGGT
The DNA here is from genome assembly GCA_021605095.1 of Caerostris extrusa. Taxonomy (NCBI): domain Eukaryota; kingdom Metazoa; phylum Arthropoda; class Arachnida; order Araneae; family Araneidae; genus Caerostris; species Caerostris extrusa. The sequence continues at coordinate 14,404 of BPLR01000752.1, read as the reverse complement.
GGAAAATTTCTGTGTTTTCATCATACTAATGCAAATGCTGGTAGTTCGCTGAAAGGTCTCCCCGGAAGGCACTGCAAGTCAAGACAGACTTCTACCTTTAGGTGCTCCATCACAACAGAATCTGCCCTCCTTCCATGAGACCACACGGGTTCATGAATTTAGTCTAGATGTTGCAGTCTAACAAATCGAATTAAAATATATATATATTTCATTGTTATTATTGAAAACTAATATATTTGAAAGAATATTAAAGATGATAAAAATACTTTGTTGCTGTCGGCCAAGTGGAATAAGAAACAAAAATCAAAATTTTCTACAGAAATCGTAAATTATATTAAATGGCATACCCTTTTTCCAAAAATTAGTTAATTTTTTTTTTCGACTTCCATGGTCACTTTTATTTAAATTTGATAATTTTTATAAACCGTTCTTAAGAAATAAACCGAATTATAAACAGATTTTAGCCAAATAATCTCTGATTTAAAATGATTAGACTTTTTACACTTATATTAGAATATATTGAAAAGAAATAATAAACTTTTCTTTTGTATATAATGAATAAACCTTTATAATTACTTAGTTTAATTTACTTGCAAAAATAAGAACAGAATGTTTACCAAAACGGCAAATTGCAAATATAAAATTTAATGTTTTATGGATCTACATTGTAAATGTGTTTACCAATTAAAAACCATGTCGTAATTTCCAAGAATCACAATAAAAGTATTTAAAGAGAGAATATTCATCTCTTATTATAAATAAAGAAACACAGAGACATTGTCATGACTGCTGATATAAAATTGTCTGGTATCCAAAAGGCATCAAGAAATAAATAAAATCAGTGAGCTTTACTTGATGACAAACAGAACACAGATCATCAAATTCCTTTAATGATCATTAACATTAGTATAGATTAGTTTATCAGACATTTGCGCTTTGGTATTTCAGATCAAAGAGGTTAGAAATGAGAAAAAAATTTATTTTCAAAGGAATTTCTTAAGATGTTTGCAATTACGTAAACAACCCCAACTTAAAATAATTAGAATTACATTAACAAATTAGAAATGAAACGTTATTTGATTGTAAAAATTTGATCAAAAAGCCCGAAATGTCAATAGACATTACTTTCGAAGGCACTCAAGGAATTTAAACGAATTTATTTGTAACAGTACTGGTGTGGGTTCGGATTGAAACTCTTGAGGCACAGGATTGAAAACTCGCAGCTTTATTTACCCACTCAGAAACACTACGCACATACAACAATATTTAACACATTTAAAGACAGATAATTATAGATTCGTGGAAGGACTCCATTTCTAAGCCGAAAACCTGATACTCGACTACGCGTAGGTGCTAGGGTGTACGAAATATACTTCTCTTGGCGAGAGTCTGTAGACCAACTAATACACAGGGTTGGGTTAAATATATTTCCTCTCGGACTGAGAGTCTGTAAGCTAAACGTTTCTCAGCGGGAGCGCAGGTTGAGCTGGTACTTCCTCTCATGTAATAGTCTGGAGTCCAACTGGTTATTTCTTCTGAACGCCGCAGGGAAGCGTTTTTGCCAGAGTGTTCGAGGAGGGGCCTGATGGCCGACTAGCTAGCACTCTGTACCACAAGTTTCGGGTTCGAATCCTGGCTGTGCCAGTGATGTTTATAGTGATTCGGAATCCACTTTAAGCCGTAGGTCCCGGTCTCATATGACAGTAGAGAATTACTGAACCCAATCAGACTTCTCATTCACATCATTCCCAAACTGTATAGTGGCAACTCAGCTCTAGGCACAATGATGTGTTGTTGTTGTTGTGTAGTAGTAGTAGTAGTAGAGTATTGGAGGAAGCATGGTTGCATAGCTAATTAAATGCATTAAGTTATCTATAGTTTGAATGAACATATAAAAAGCTTGACCTTAAATATGACATTTATTTTATCTATTAATTTTTTTAACTCAAAACATTGTTGACTTGTTGAAATTTTTATTGCTGCAAAATAAATAACAAAAAATGCTAACTTTTGTTGAAACAGAGAAAAAAATTAAAACATATTAGTATTAACATATTAGTACAAAGTATTAACATAATGTTATAATGTTCAGTGTAAGACTTTTTGATGGCATTTGAAAAAAACAAATCAGGAGAGCCTTAATATTCATTGAATATATTACTGTAACTTTTGCAAGCCAAAATTTATTTTTAAAAATTATTTTCGAGCACTATAAAAATTTATAGTATTTATATCCTACACTACAAGAACTCGTGCATAAACGTTGTACTTCTAAGAAGTACAGAATTTTGTTTTGCATGTTATTTTAATAACAATCTTTTTAATGTTAAAGTAATTTATTCGCAAAAATATTATATAATAGGAATAGTAATAAATATTATATATATATATATATAATTGTCAAATATTTATTTGCGATTTAATATTATTTATTATTATTATTATTATTATTATTTCGATTTAATATTATTATATATATAAATTGCAGATATTTATTTGCGATTTATTCAATGAAAAAATACTTCTATTTGAATACAATTTTTTTTAATGATGAAGTTGTTTTATTTATTTGCGATTTATTCAATGAAAAATACTTCTATTTGAATACAATTTTTTTTTAATGCTGAAGTTGTTTTATTTATTTGCGATTTATTCAATGAAAAATAAATTTCCGTTACTTTATGATGATATAATACAGAAAATTCTAATTGTATTCTGTACTTTATTTTTTCTCTCTTCAAATTTTACAAAGCTGATATCAGATATTTTAAAAGAAAATATATAGTATTTGTTATTATTTTTTATTTACCTTATAAAATTTTATTGTACTTTTTGTTTTGTGTTAATATTAATCTTAAAAAATTGTTATATCATATTTTTAATCTGTTAAGAAAAAAGAGAAAATAGAGTATTTTGAATTTTTGATGTCAAAATTTCCTAGTAATTTTAATTAATCTTAATATTATATTTTAATTGAGCAGTGTCGTATTTAATTATGACACTACTCTTTTAAAATTAATAATATACATTTAATAAATGTAAATTAAAAAATAATATTAAAAAATATAGATAGTATAGATATAATATAAAAATTTACAATACTATATAAATATAATATAAATTTTCAATAATACTATATAAATTATTATTTATTTTTAATAATATTAATTTTATAATACTCTATAGATATAATATAATTCTGAAAATTTTTGATGTCAATATTTTCTAGTAATTAAAATATTTTTCTTAATATTATATTTGAAATGAGTAGTGTCGATTTTAATTATATAATTAATTACGACACTTCTCATTCAAAATTAAAATTATATATTTAATAAATATAAATTTAAAAAAAATAATATAAAAAAAAAATATAGAAAATATAGAATTAATATAAAAATTAGATATAATATAAAAATTATAATATTATATAGATATAATATAAAAATTAACAGTATACATTAATAAAAAACACGAATTTTAAAATTAATTTAAATTAATTTTAAATTTTATGTTCTTGAAATTAAAGCATAGGGAAAATGTATAAATAAGAAAAATAAAATAAATAGTATTTATTATTTTAGATAGTTTAAGAAACTTTTTTTCGTAAGTAACCTAATATCTTAAAAATTTAATAGCGTACTAAATTGTTATTGACGAGATAGCAATACTTCCTTTAAACTTTCTCATAGATTTTTCTAATCACTTGTTTTCCGAGAGGCAATCATTTTAAAATTTGAAATACGGGTAAGATCAAATAACCAATAAAAATCCTTTAAAAATAAAAAATATATATAGTACAGTATCTCTGTATTAAATTTCTTTGTGTTATACCTCCATCATTATTTGGAGTCATAAAATATTTTTTTGGTATTTGTTCATGATATAAAAAGGTTCACTAACGAATTTTTTACAAAATAAATACAAATCAAAGTTTTGTCTCTCCAAAACAATTTCTCAATTCAATTTATCTCAAATTCATATTTATATTAGAAAAGAAGAAATATTGATTAGCTAGTTATTTTGAAAACAACAAGCATTTCAAGTAATTAAAAAAATAATTTAAAACAATTTAAGAAGAAATAAACTAATCATTAAATATACTGAAATTTGAAAGTAGTACAGAAGAGTGCAGATTATCTTTTAGAAAAATACATTTTATGACAATTTTTTGAAATGTGGTTTTTTTTTTTCTGTGTTTCTTCTCATTCAATATAGCAATAGTTATAGAAAATATCATGATGTAACAGTGCTTCCTCCTTGTCAAGAGCGCCCCTTGCGGCGTTCAGGGGAAATGGTGAGTCGACCTCGAGACTCTCATCCGAGATGAAGTACATCGCAACCTGTGTTCTCGCTGAGAAACGTTTAAAGTCTCAGCTGGAGAGAAAACATATTTAACCCAACCCTGTGTATTAGTTGGCCTATAGACTCACACCCAGAGAGGAAGTATATTTCGCTCATCCTGCGCGTATCTGAGTTTCGGGGTATTTTGGCTTAGAAGTGGATTCTTTCCACGAATCTATAATTATTTGTCTTTAAATGCGTTAAAGATTGCTCATCGTGTGTGGTGTTTATGCGAGTATAAATAAAAGAAATATATTGAACACAGTTACAAACTACTCCCATAAATTGGCCTATGAAGTTCAGGCAAAGAAAGAGACATACTTTTGTAAAGTCTGTTTATTAAACAAAAAAGGTGAGAAAAAAAGATATATGTTTTAATAATTAATAAAAATTGCATTTTTACCTGGTGCATAGCCGAGTATACAAAAAACAGTATTTCGGCTGATAGAAATGGAGTATGTCTCTGCAATCCCTTACAACGAATCTATCAAATTATTTGTCTTTAAATGCCCTCCGAAGTTACAGGTGGGATTGCATGTCTCTAATTCTATGTGTGTGGTGTTTGTGGCCAAGTATAAATAAAGCTGTAAGTTCTCAAACCTGTTGTCTCAAAACAGTATCTCAACCCAAAACACAAACCTCCCGATTGGGCCTGTCAACCTGCACACTGCAATCTGGCGTCCGAACACAGACCCATACCCACTTCCTGTACAATCCGGCTGCAAACAAACCTGGACTGGGCCCATATCTGCCCATTACAATTTTTTGTATTATGTATAAGAAATATCACAAAAGTTTTTTTAAAATAAAAGTTTTTTTTTTTTTTTAATTATTAGTATATTACAAATTTTCAAAACACCGAATAACAAAAAGCATGAATACAGTTTAATATCTGTTTATACAAGTTTTGCTGCAGTTTAAAAATAAATTATTAGCTGTATTTTCCAGGAAAAAAAAATGCTAAAAATTTTTGCATAATTTTCATTCCAAAAAAAAAAAAAAGCATTATATTTCTTTGAAATTTTATAAAATCCCTTTGCAGTAACCCAAAATTTTATTGTAAAAATAAGAATTGTAGTGGTCAGGTTGGGCAACCAGATTGTAACTGGGTGCGGTTGTGTTCAGATACTTGAGGTGCAGGTCGCAGAACTCAGAGCTTTATCGACCCACTCACAAACATCACACAATTACAGACATAAAAATATTTAACACATTTAAAGACACATAATTATAGATTCGTGGGAGGATTCCACTTCTAAGCCGAAACCCCGAAGCTTGGCTACGCGTAGTGTGTGCAAAATGTACTTCCTCTCTGGGCCTTCTAACTGACCATTTCTTCTAAACGCCACAGGGGGTGGTCTTGCCAGTGTGTAGGAGGAAGCAGGATTACAGAATAATAAATTTACACATGCAAATTTACACTAGAATGCATAATTTTTTTATTCAAAATTCAATTTCGTTATTAGTGATAAAATAAACGATTTTAGATTTGTAAAATCAACATAAAAGTATAAAAACTCGAAATAGAAGAAAATCGGACCTGAATGGCCGTGTGTCTAGCGCTCTGGCGCTCGGTGCCACAGGTTTCGTGTTCGAGTCCCGGCGGTGCCATGGATGTTTGTAGTGGTTCGGAATCCACTTTGCCGTAGGTCCCAGTCTCCTATGACTGTAAGAGCGTCACGGAGCAGAAGTCAGACTTCTACCTACGGGTGCTCCATCAGAACAGAAGCTGCACCCATCCTCCCATGACGGGCACGACAATAACAACAGAAGAAAATCATGATTTATTTTTTATATGTACAAAAATATTATTTTACATTTCGTTTTTCTGAATGGATTTGATCGAATATAAATAGTTCCGAAGAAAATTTTACGAAATTTTTTAAGGTGCACGTATTCTATTTATCATATTCTTGCGTGTGTTCTCTAAATCTTCCGGGTTTCTATGTTTACAGATTTTTTTTCTTTTTCCTCAGAAATAATTCATCTTTGATTCATCCATTTTACTCTAGTGAAATCTCAAAAGTCGTTAATCAAGACATGACACGTGGATTTAACAAATCGAAGGAAAAGTAACACGGTGAAATGAATCTTATGAATCGAATACGTGTGATGTATGTTCCTTCATAATTTTTTTCCACTCAGTTTTGTTCACTGAAGCTGCAAGTTTTTTTTTTGCACCTATCTTCCGGATGTAGATGAATCAACTGTGGTTTGTTACTGAATTAAAACGCTCTCAATTTTCTTTAAAAGTTGCATTTTTTTAAATCTCGTAAGAATCATTTCTTTATATCGAAGTAGTTTTATAAAGGAATGCATTTTATAAATTATTGACATTTTTGTTAGAAATATCTAGTGCTTGATTTTACCACGAATGCAGCGAATTAAAAGCATTTCTGTTTATTAAAAGTTATTTCATTTTTAAGGAAAATTCAATGATTGAAATTTGTTATCGAGAATAACTACGTTTGTTAATAAAATAAATGAACGGACATTTAAACGGACAAGTCAGAAAAAAACTTCTTAAGACTTCTTAAAAGTGAGGTTTTAGAGGTTTAGGGAGTGGTTTTAGATATTAAACATTGACAGTTTAAGTCTCATCCACACTGACACTCACACCACGCCCGTTCGACGTGGTGTCGATGTTTGAGCATGCATCAAAGGATTTACGACATGCTGTTAGACGACTGGAAGTGAGAAATAACGGCAACGTAAAGCAACAAATGAAAGTTTGGCCAAATGTTTCACATCTGGACCCCGAGTCAGGTGGATTCTGCAATGTATAATGAAAATAATAGAAATTGATAAAAAAAAAAAAAAAAAACAGTTCGTTGGTAAGCAGAATCATTTTTGAATAATTGCGTTGACTACATATCATTCCCTTTTTTTAAGTTAACAATACAGTTTTTTAATATCGTTCTATTTTATCATCATAATGAAAGTGTCTCTTTTGTCACATTTTAAATGACAAACGTGTTCATTTTGTTGCGTTTTAATAATGAAAAAAAAAAAAAGAAGTAAGTTGAATATTCTTCTTCTTCATTGGCGTAACAGCCCCATGGTGGGCCAAGGCCGTTTACCAACTGGCAGATTCCAAAACATGATATTTTCTTTCTTACGGGGTAGAGTTGTGAGTCCTAAACGGTCATATTAGACAGGGACCTACGGTTTAAAGTGGATTCGAATCACTACAAACATCCATGGCATCGCCGGAACTCGAAACCTGTGTCACCGAGTGCCAGAGCGCTAATCACTCGGTTGAATATTGGTCTGTTATAAATAAATAATTTTTATTATTAGTATCCTCTTAAACAGTTATTTAATATAGATTTGAATGTCCAGACCAAAAATTTGTAGCACTAAAACCAACCATCTAGTGTAAAGATTTATTGTGAAAGATATATTGTGGTGCTCAACTTACAGGTGGAATTGAGATGTGAATATTTTGGCTCACTGATGTAACTTCTTTCTATCATTTTTTTGTGAACTTATAAACGATTCCATTTGTTAATTATGATTCACAAAAAGTTAATGGTATTTATTAATAATAATGCAAAAGTAAAAATATTATTAGAACATATAATTTTCAGAAAAGAAAATAACGATTACGCAATTTTACTTGGAAATAAAGCGTCATTAACATTGAAAATAAATCAATAATGTCCCAAAAGCAACACAAGAAAGAAACTCTCGTGCGTATATTCAGTTATTCAGATATACCATCAATTTGATGTTCGAGGTTTTCAAGCGAAAGACCCATCTATTCGTCTTTTTTATTTATGTTCACCATGCACGCGCTACGAAAGGGATATACGTCCCAAGATGATTGGTGATTTCATAGTACAATATCTATTTCTGGATGTATAAATGGGAAAATATGTTTGCTACTCTGCCATGAAACGGGATAATTGATGGTTTTCAAATTTATTCTCATATCTAAACAACATAATAATTTTTTTTTTGTATGATATAACAATGATTATTAGAAGCATATTAATTGCAATGTAATATAAAACATTCTTTCATCCACAAATTACTTATTTATAAAAGAATTACATATTTAGGTAGAATAATCAAATATCCATTATTAAGGATATAGCTTTTCTAATAATAGGTCTCATACATGAAGCATGGAATGTATTAAATACCATTATGCACTTTTGTTCGTAGAGGGTGGTTGTTAAAGTCACTCGTTATCGATTAATCGATTAGCTCTAGTAAAAAAACATATTTTTTGATAATTTTAGTGGTGGGGAAAGATAATGATATGCCTTACATTATCACTCGCTGGAATAAATTACAATTATTGTTTTAAAAAAGCACGAAATGGAGCTGAATTGTTTGTCCCTTATTAAGGTGGTCAACTTAACATGAATATTTAATGTATATCATTGGAATTCTCGATAATCACCTTAAAGATTCGATTAAATGACATTTTAAATGCTGTTATTGTTTCAGTTAGCTGTTGGTAGTATTCATATTTTCATGAAATCCATTTACAATCATTTTACTGTTATTAAGAAAAAAAACATGGAATGAACAGATGAGAAAATAATATTTTTTATGTCTTGAAAATATAGGGAAAAATATTCTAGAAGTTAATATTCTTCTCTTTGGATATTTATTTGCTTTTCTTCTTTTCAACATATGCCCGCAAGCATGAAAGCTGGAATAAAAACTTTCTCGTAGGGTTTATATTATTACATTCTTTATTTTTACATTCTTTATTACTCTTTTTTTTTTATTATATATATTTATAAGATTAGTCAAAATGTAAAGGAGATTTCAACAAATTATACAACTGAATTTATTATTACGAGAAATCAAATTTTTTTAAATAGTTAAATGTTTAATCTTAAAAATGGCCGAATGGCTAGCGCTCTGGCGTTCGGTACCACAGGTATCGGGTTCAAATCCCGGCTTTGCCATGGGTGTTTGTGGTGGTTCGGAATCCACTTTAAGCTGTAGGTCCCGGTCCTATAGGATCGTAGAGAGCTGCGGGGGCACTGTTACTCCGCGGCAGTGGCTTACCATCAAGTTACACGCGCCCCCTGGGTAATGCAAAGTGGTAACATAGGTGCAGCCGTTATGGCGAAAGATCACGGTCTATTTGCCAGCTGCATTAGAAGAAAAAAAATCTTAAAAATAAGCCCACATGTTGTTGTCATCGTATTCCCTGAAGAATACAAGGGAATCAAATATCGTGGTTCTCCAAATAATATTTGGTTATGTTGATTGCCAGCTCGGAGTATAAATCCTCTTCCGAGGGAGAGTCCAGACAATGCATGGCAATTGCAACATCTGGGCAGTCAAAGACAAAATCAAGTAAGTTCGACATCAGGGCAGTTGCCACATTTTTGGTCTTTTTAATGCCATTCGTATTTTTGTGGTACTTCATCTTTAATCTTGTGAGAGTAGTAGCTGTTTTTCTGCCGGCATTTTAATTCTATAATTTGATATTTAGTTTTTTGATTTTTAGAAGGAATTTTAAGTTTAGATTTTGCATCTGCAAAGGGAAGTACGAATGACAGTCTGAATCAGACTTCTGGAATTCTTCGCCAAAGAATCTGGAATTTCATTTAATTCACTGATATCGAACTCGCTCCTCATCATGTCTTTAATTGCCCAGCTGTTGCAGCCCAAATGCATTGTCTGGACCATCCCTCGGAAGAGGATTTATACTCCGAGCTGGCAATCAGCAAGGAAGCCAATATCATTGGGGAGCACCAAGACATTTGATTTTCTTTTTATTTTTCAAGGGATATGATAACAATAACATAATAAAAATAAATTATGTAATAAGGTGTTTTTAATGAGATCTATCTTCTGAACTATTCTGATAATTTAAAATTTGTGATTGTATTTCTATTTACTTTTTGTTGGGACAGAGGTGGTCTGTTAAACAGTGCGTTGAACTCCTGGAAGACGAGGGAAAAATATTTCCCTGCACCTGCACCACCGACAGTAGCGGTCTGGATATGCATAATGGGTCTATAGTTTTTATCGTGAAAATCGTCTTCATCGTGCAGTAAGAACATAAAGTGTTGCAGGTGAAGGAGGCATTCTTTAGTTGCCACCTTGGGATAGGTGTTCCAAATTGTGTAGAATGGTGCACCACTGTCACCCAATTTGATACAATTGCAATCCTTTCTTCCATGATCATTCAGATTGTGACTCATGATCATTATCGTTTGCTTTTTTATAAAAAAAATTGCTACTATGTCAAGAAAAAATGCTCAAAACTATTCTAATTAAGAATCTTAAAACACATTCTTTTTCCCTTTACGAATATGATTCTTCTTCCAACTTAACATATAATTGCCTGGAGGTGTTTTAATAAATTCGTTGTTAAACATGTAGCTCTTCCTGTAATTATACGTAAAAATATCAGAAAATCAATCCCAATTATTTTGAATCGATACTGTTATTACATAGAATCTATTTTAATTTATTACACAATATATTATATATATTTAGATCATTTTCGTCGCAGACGACTTTTTTTTTTGTCTCGTTTTTCTACGAACATGATGCGCACGTAGCAGGAAAATTGAATCGTTTTATTATCTTCACTTTGTTGTTTTCGGGTCCCCATGGAAGGAGGGGTGCAGCTTCATTCTGATGGAGCACCCGTAGGCAGATGTCTGACTTTGGCTCCGTGACGCTCTTACAGTCATAGAGACCGGGACCCACGGCTTGGGTGGATTCCGAACCACTACAAACATCAATGGCACAGCCAGAACTTTCGAACTCGAAACCTGGAAGCACCGAGAGAGCCAGATCGCTAAACACTCGGCCGTTCAGGCCCCATTTACATCCACTTACCGTATTATTTTATTCTATATTTCTTCATTCAATTAAATAAAACACGGATATCATCAAAATGTTAAATAAATTATTTAAGGATTGAAATTAGGGTAATGTTATAATAAATCAAAAATATGCATATTTAAGTCATTTCGTTACAGAAAATTCTCTATTTGTATCATTTTTCTAAGAACTTGATGCCGATCTAGCAAGAAAAAACGGATCGTTTTATTACATCCGCTTAAAGCTATTATTTTTAGTCTATTTCTTCATTTTAAATGAAATAAGTCAAAATGAAGATGTCGTCAAAATTTTAAATAAATTATTTGAAAATTAGTAATTCGTTATAAGATCCATTTTCAAAATGATATGATACGAATAAATTAAACCCACATTTTGTTTCCATACAATATAATCTTAAGGTAGCAGGTACTCGACGTAATACTTATCAGTACTGTAAATGATTTAATAGGATAAAATAATGAATCATTTTTATCACATGCACTTGCTATTATTTTATTTTCTATTTCTTTATTTTGAATTAAATAAAACTTTTAAATATGATCAAATTTTTACAGAAATTATTTGAAAATTAATAAGAATTTTTAAAATGAATTTCAAAAAGATCTGGAAATGAATAAATTAAAAACGATATGAATCAAATTAAAATTACTGTTTGATTTCAATACAACGTAATCTTAATATATTAGTACTCAACATAAGTTTTTGTCAGTACAGTAAAAATGATTTAATTATTGCTAAAAATTGGATATATATATTTATTGTAATTAAATTATATAAAATTAGAAAATAAAACTTTACAAAAAAATATCCAATTAATTGAGTCAGAAATTTCGTCTTCTTTTTTGGAAACAAGTAATTGAATTTCTTTTTGAAATATTTCTTAAAATGAATTTTTAAAAAGATTCGGTAACATCACTTGAAATTTAATACTAAGACTTATTTTTGGTAAAATAGAATAATTAGATATTTGCGGTCTTCGAAAATAATTCCATCTTTTTATTATTCGAAATACAATTCTAAAATAAATTGGATTTTTCAATCATTTGAATAATACAAGGAAGTCACTTCTTTCCCTAAAAACAATATGTTTTTGTTGGATGTTGATTAAACCGTCACCATCTAGTAAGGAATTTTTATTATTTTAATTAAAAACACCAGAAAATATGTATAAAATCCTAAAATTTGCATGTCTGAAACTTTATTTTCTTAGTGTTTTTAATTTTGTTGAAAAAATTATTCGATAAATTCTTATCAGATATAAAATATGTTTGCTCTTATAATCAAAATCGTGATTATGCAAAAATATCCTTGAAATAGTTTTCCTTGAACATTCTGTTATTTTGATATAAGCAAGATTACTGAAATTTCCTTATATTTAATAAGATGTTTTCTTTTAAGTCATTCCAAATTAAAAAATAGCAATTCCAGATTATTTAAATATATGGAAGAAGACAAGCATTCAATGCAAATTTTATTTTAAAATTGCAATAATAAATTAAAGGAAAATGCTAAATATAAAAGTGTGAATTTAAGATAACGTTTATAAAAACAAGTATCTACAACACTGGCTTACCTTTTGGTAAATTTAATTCAATGGGATTCAAAATGATTTCTGAAAAGTTAAATTTGAAAATCATCATCAAAGTTTATTTGCTAATCTTCTCTGGTCATTTTATTTTGAAAAAAAGAGTTTTTGTTGAAATTAATTGCGAAAAAAACCCTATATTTTTAGCTATCCAATCAAGATTCAAATATTGATATTTTCTTGAAAATTCTACATTATAGAAAATTTTTATTTTTTGTTTATCATCAAAAGAAACAGTTCGAATTATCTTTAATTTGACATTGACAGTTACAATTATTATTATATTTGTTGTTGTTGTTGATCATTTCTATATTGCTCATTGGATCGTTTTTATTGTAGTTTTTCCATTGTAATTGACATTGATTTTTTTTTAATTGTCGGTCTTAAATTTTCTACTTCGTATGGGCCAAACAACCCATAGACGGGTGATGAGGACGGGCATTGTTTTCAAGTTTCTTTAGGCAATTCATTTGCCATTTTGTCATTTTTTGATGAAACTTCACAACCAGGCAATTTTTGACTACTGATTCCAGACGTTTTCTACACTTATCTAATCTTGTGATAACAATGTTATGATAAATAGCACAAAAACTTTCCAGGAACTTTCAATTTTACCGTAATTAACCCAGGAATTAAAACACCGAAATGACGAAAACAAACGATGACTGTAGACATGTTCACATCCCAGGCCTTTAATCATTTCTACTCTTAATAAAATAATAAATTTTTAATTATATAAAATTATAATTTTTAATTTTTTTTTAATTATAATTTTAATCACGTTCATAATGAGAATTTTTTGATAATTTCAATTGCATTATGTGAATGCCTTGTACCTTATAAAACGATAATTAAACTTAATTAAATACTATTTGGTTATATCTATCTTTATCTTTTATCTCTCTCTATATATATATACCTATCTATCTATCTATCTATCTAAGATCTATTTTCATCTGATCTACCATTCATCTATATCTATCTATCTATACTCCATATATATCTATCTATCTATCTACATATAGATATCTATATATTCTATCTTGTATATATATTCATATATATATATATATATTCTCTCTCTCTATATATATATATATATATATATATATATATATATAGGATATTAAATTCTTGAAATTTATTTTTTATCTCTGGAATTCTTTTTTATAAAAAACTTAAAAAGTAATTCAACTTGATACGTTTTAAGACTGCTGTTATAAGTTTTGTTCAACAATAAATAAATTTTAAATTTTAGTGTATATCAGTCCAGACGATAATAATATAATAGCCCAACGATCGTTTTTTGAATAATCTTTTTAATTAATTTATTTCCTCTTTTGGAAATAATAGACAAAGAAAATAATTGACATTGAAATGTTTAAATAATTGCTGCTAAAAATAATATTTTTTCACGAGCCTATATTTCCTTTTATTAATAAAGAAAGTACTATTTACCCATGACATTCTCTATATTTTCTTCTTGCATTTGTCATTAATGTTGTAAAATAAAAAAAAATAAACCAGTAAATTTATGAAAAACCTGTTTTTGAATATTCTCCCTCACTGTTATATATTTAAATGCAGTAAGTCACGTAACAGCTTCTAAGTGAAACTACCAAGAATGATATAAAATGAGTATAT